>OMLF01020440.1:58788-72535 GCA_900302615.1 Holocentrus rufus
ATAACACAAAAATATTAAATACAGACTACAAACATGTGAAACAAAATTGCCTCACACTATTTCATTGCTGCAAATTTAAATTGAGATGTAGGCTGCTGTGTTGTGTGTGTGTGTGTGTGAAAATGAATATCACAGTTGTCATTATATGGCCCCACCAGCTGAGTAAACACACAGCGGCAGCACACGTCAGGACACGTCACTCTCTCTCTCACACACACACACACACACACGCACCCAAAGAGTACATCTTGTCAGAAGGGAATTTGTCACATCAACAATAATCAAAATCTAATTATGCGGCGACATGACAATAACACCTCCTGAAAATCACACACAGCTCGGTGAAAAAGCGCAGCAGCTGGTGTTGTCACAATGGCTTCACGGGAGGGGACAGCCTCATGTCATTATCAACTGGACTTCAATAATATAGTTAATGCAGTTTCAAATACATTTGAAAAAGTATTTTTTAACCGGGTCACACCTATTTCACAGCAGCCATTTTGACATGAAATAGTAGGGTAAACACAGGTGTAACTAATGACATTAATGAAGCTTCAGTTCCATTTAGGACCAACAGAGCCAGCGTCCTGCTATTGTTCATGCTGGCTCAGTGGAAAGACTCTGCTGCACTTAAATGGATTGAAACCTTAATTAATGTCATTAGTAACACCTGGTATTACCTGCTATTTTATGTCAAAATGGCCCAATCCAGGCATTTTTAAGTGGCGCCGGATCAAACTTCAGAAATGTTCCTTTTGTGTACTTCTGCCTCACTGTGGAAAGACGTAGTGCTGCAAATGTCGGCCATGAGGAATTATTTGACTTTGCGAACTGAAAACAGCCCAGCAAGCATGTGATGTTTGCAAGACAAGAATCTTATACAACACAAGAGAAGCAAAACAGGTGGTTCAATGAAGACCATTAGAGGAAAGCCATAAGCAGCTGCTTCTACCAACCAACCTGCCTATGGCTTGGTTTAATTCTGTGTAATTGTGCTCCAGCCTTACTCCAGTTCTTACACTCGTGCCTCGGTGTCTTTGTGTCCTCAGAGACCATTGCTAAGACCGGGATGATCCTGCTGGCAGGGGAGGTCACTTCCAGGGCCAGCGTCGACTACCAGAAGGTTGTCAGGGAGACGATCAAGCACATTGGCTACGACGACTCGTCCAAAGGTATGGCAAACAGAGCGAGTGGGTGCTGGTGCAGCGCGTGTGAATCTACAGCCCCTTTCAGACATCCAGCTTCACCCAGAGATTTTCCAAAGCTGATCAGGCAGTTTCACCCCTGAAGACCTCATGATGTTCCCAGGAACATTTCTCTCACAACACTGTTGTGAACAAAAGCCATACAATTCCTGGTCCTTCCTACATAATAAACTTTCTTATATAATAAACTTTCATGCAGAATGGGTGAAGAAATCACAATAGTCTCTGGGTTGAAGTATTTAATTCTGCAACTTGCCAACAGTAAGCATTTGTTTGGAGCAGGAGAGTTGAAAATAAGACTAGGAGAACCTTGGCACCCAGCCGCAGGTGCCTCTCGTTTGTCATTTTACTTAAACAATAAAAACTGACATCCTCCCTTGTGTACCTTAAAGGAGCAATAACTTAGATTTTTACACACAACAAAACAACATTGAAATATAGAACAATGAGCATTTCCTCATATATTTTCAATAGTATGCGCTCCCATGGTGCGGTGATTGAAATTGTTTTGTACGCTTGGAATAAACAGTTTATTCTACACAGAGTGGGTCAGCCTGTGTTGGAGGTTCTGTGTTTAGATTATCTTCATTTTAATAGAAAATCACCTCCTCTGAGGTATGACTGCCACCACCTGTCCATTATTTGTAACAGGTCTGTATAATACAGCTAGTTCTTCACTGGACTTTAGTTTTATTTAGTGCATTGTTGGCTTGCTACGAAGTTTTGTGTTGTATGAGGAGACAGATTAGAAAGAAAAACAAGACTGGAGGATTGTGGTTACACCTTACCAGCAGACCCTGCAGAGTCTGCAGAAAAGTGTTTAAAAAAATAAGAAAATAATTAAGAAAATTCAAAGGCAAAGAAAAATACTTTTGCTATGAAAATTGCTTACTGCACCAATCCACTGTCTGCAAGGTGTGTGATTGTTCAACTTTTAAATCACACTCAGTTGTTCTCTCCTTCCCCAGGCTTTGACTATAAGACCTGCAATGTACTGGTGGCTTTGGAGCAGCAGTCCCCTGACATTGCTCAGGGCGTTCACCTGGACCGCAAAGAGGAGGACGTGGGGGCTGGCGACCAGGTCGGAGGGTTCTTAGTTGTGATGATTTGCATTTGTGTTTGGTCCACTGCTGGGTGACGGCGCCAGAAATGTGGTGGTAACGTAGTTTGTGATTTCATTTGACTTTTATATAGGATATATTTTATGACTGGTCGTTTTGCATCTCTGGAACAGGGTCTGATGTTTGGATATGCAACTGATGAGACTGCGGAATGCATGCCCCTGACCATCGTCTTGGCTCACAAGCTCAATGCCAAGATGGCTGAATTACGGCGTAATGGAACGCTGCCATGGCTCCGACCAGACTCCAAAACTCAGGTTAGGCGATGAAACAGCACACTCTCCTGCCCCGAGTCTATCTACATAACTCACCGTGATGTCAGAGTAAACCACTTCCTCTTTATTGCTTTGTTTTTCTCAGGTGACAGTTCAGTACAGACAGGATCGTGGCGCCATGCTCCCAATGCGTGTGCACACCATTGTGGTCTCTGTGCAGCATGATGAAGGTGTGGCATTGGATGAGATGCGTGAATCTCTGAAGGAGCAGGTGGTGAAAGCTGTGGTTCCCAATGCCTACCTGGATGATGACACCATATACCACATGCAGCCAAGTGGCCGTTTTGTCATTGGGGGACCGCAGGTGAGACCAGAGCCCCTTCAAAGCTGTGACTGCAGCAACAGGACTTACACTTTTAACAGGTTATATACTTTATAACAGAGAGCTGGTAGTGATTAGGATTCGAATTCCAGTGAACAAATGTTACCTTACATGAATGCAGAACTCTAAGGTAAATGCATGAATATATGCTAAATAAACATGTAAGTAAACATAAAACCTTAAGAAGTAGACATAAATACCAAAATTGTGAATTCTCAAATGACAATAACTGACAAAGACCTGTTCCATAATCTCCTTATCAGTAAACAATACCAGCTAAATGGTCTCATAACTGTTCTTAAGGCCACCAGTAGATGGAGTCTAACACTAGAATTAGAGCAAGAAGTAGCTGCCAGTGAAGTGTCAGTGAGGCCCTGAAGCACCTGTTATTTTCCAGTGGTATCTCAAAATGATATCATATCACTAAATAAACATTTATACACACACTGTAATAAGCTGCCCTTGTGATACTGTAACAAGCTTGAGGCTAAATGTTGCACACAAGCTTTGATTTATTACAGTGGCAAAATGCATTTATTGTTATTATTATTAATATTATTGTGATTATTTATTTATTTTATAATGTATTGTTTAATATGTTTTTATTTATATTTATGTTATATTTATATATATTTTTTCTTTTTTCTACTATATATTAGATCAATAAGACATTTCACTATATTAACAAAGTGTAACTCATTTCTCTGAACTGCTCACAGTCCCGAGAGTTGTTCACCAGGGCACATGCACTATTCAGATGATGACTAATTAACTGTGGAATGTCTGCTGGCTCGGCTGATCCAGGGTTGGCTGGATATAACAGTGACCTAATGTTTAATCACCCAATCAGAAGTATGATTTGAGTTACAGTACAAACCAGAGCCTGTTCTGCAGTCACTGACAGTCTGCCAGTACTTGGCATTTTAAAAGTTTGGGTCTTGTAACAAAAGACCCCTGAAACCCCTGAAAAAGCACAAGTACCTCAGAGGCTCCTTTGCCTAATATGTATCTCCCCTCTCACAGGGTGATGCTGGTCTGACGGGTCGTAAAATCATCGTGGACACCTACGGGGGCTGGGGGGCCCATGGCGGAGGGGCTTTTTCTGGCAAGGACTACACAAAGGTAGACCGCTCTGCTGCCTATGCCGCCCGCTGGGTAGCCAAGTCTCTGGTGAAAGCCGGGCTCTGCAAGCGCGTTCTGGTCCAGGTGAGGATTTAGATCATGTCACTGTATTAGGCAACTGGTGTCGACTTTTGACCTGGTTCCCTTTCTTCTCTTTATCAGTAGTTTTAGTTGGACTGTGTATTATTAAGACCTCAAAATACCTCAAAATATAGAGCAACATGTGTAGGAACAGAGTTCATATAAAAGTAAAAATCCAAACCTGTCATTCAAGGTGTTTTCAACATCAGGATTTGTAGAATCGACTCCCTAAATTGTATTGTTTGTGGATGATTTTTTTTAGGTATCATATGCCATTGGAGTTGCCCATCCTCTCTCTGTCTCCATCTTCCACTACGGGACGTCCCAGAGGAGTGAGAGGGAGCTGCTGGACATTGTGAAGAAAAACTTTGACCTCCGTCCAGGAGTCATTGTCAGGTATGGTGTGCTTTTAAGAGCTGCCGTACGCACATTTTATAGGTTTGAATCAATTTCAAAGTTGACCACTGAGTCGCTGTTTCCTTCTCCCAGGGAGCTCGATCTGAAGAAGCCCATCTACCAGCGCACAGCAGCTTATGGCCACTTCGGTCGTGAGGTCTTTCCATGGGAGGTGCCCAAGAAGCTCAAATACTGAGTCACTCATCTAATCTCCCAGCAGGCTGTAGGTGTACTACAGAGAAACCTACATGCCCGTCCCTTCCCCTCATGCCACCACAGCCTCCTAGAAGGAAAGATGTCCTCCCCTGTCCTTCCCCACCTGTACTGCACTCATTCTTAAAGAGAAAACAACAGAATCTAGATACCAAAAAAAGTAAAGATTTTTTTATATGTAATGCATGGCCATAAACAAAAATACATGTAATTGGGTTATCAGAAAACTAGAACAGCCAGAGCCGTCCTTGCCGGACCCCGTCCCCAGAGGTGTCAACTTCTCACCACTAGGGGGCTCCAGTGGGGTTGTTCTGAAAAATCCTTTAAGTGATTAAATGACATTCAAGTTTCTCAGGCTTGCCCCATGGTAAATTCCTGATAAGTAATGTTTGATATGTTTGCTAAGTTGTGTTTTGAATTGTTAGTGGAGGGCGTACTGATTTGTGCGACTTCAGTTATCGGCTTTTTCCCACAGCATGTAGTTTACTTTTTGACATTTCTTTTCCTCAGCTTTTAAGTTGAAGAATCACTCCACAGAATTTAGTCGTACAGGTATTCAGTCGTTGGTATCTTCTGTTGCTTTCTCTTTAACGGCTCGCACACTCCCTCTGTATGCTCTGCTGTCTTTCACCTACTGATGTTTTGGTGTCAATGGTCAATTTGCCATCACACACACGTCAGCTCTGTCGTCTCTACAACCCTCACTCTATCTTTCTCTGTTCAGAGAATTTACTGGCACAAATAGGGTTGAAGATTGCTTTACGTTGCTGCACATGATAGGATGTATGCCTACTCCCCTTAAAACTCTTGGATCTATTTATGATATATGCCAATTGTCCAACTAACCAAACACTTGATGGGTAAGTTACAGTACAACAAAGTCCTTCTGTAACCAGTGTTGTCCCTCCAGACCACATTTTTTTCTGACGTGTTACAGAGAAGTCAGAAGCTGCTAATGACTTTGTGGTCATGCTGGGCTGCACCAAGAAATCACACCTCCTATATTTTATTTATATCTTTGGTTAAGATACCACGTGAATGTTCCAAGTGTTGTTCAGTTTTTCATGCTTTACTGACCGAGATAAAGGCACGGCACTCCCCCACCTCAGACGGTGACTCTGGGTGTAGCTACAGAGAAGCCCAGGCTCCGTCGCCGCTGGGGAGGGGCAGCCTTTATCCCAAGAAAACACCATACTTGAAATAGAATTATGTTCGACTATCTTTTGGGACCTTACCAAGTCTGGCACGCAAGGATGTGAAAGAATCTTGAGGCAATTTTTGTATTTTAAAATCTAAATTGAAATTTTAAAGGTTTTTCTACTCAGTGGCACATGTATAAGGACTTGACCCCTCCTGGATAGGTGACGTGAATAATCCCTACAAACGATACGGCAGCTGTATCTCTTACACCACATATAAGAGGTGACTTTCCATGAAGCTAGTGATTGTTTTTGTAATGTTGGTTGAACGGCAAAGCTGTAGACAATTTTTAAAAGAAGGGGCACAGCACAGCCCACTTTGAGTCTAAGACGCGGGCGTTTCCCCGGATTGTTGTGCCGAGTTATGAGATGGAGTTAGAGAAATGTGCATCACTGCTTGTGGTTGCTGGGTTTGCTGGGTTTGCCGCTTGAAGCAGGCAGAAAATGAATGCCATGCATGGGTTATCAAAGCTGGATGTTGTGGTGTTGGCAGTGTACGGTTCTGGGTATTTGTGCTGTAGGCAGTTTGAAGCTCAACAGTTGCTCTTCCCAGGGTGATGAGTTGTGCTGCCAGAGAGCGTGGAGGCTGCTTTGCATTGATTTTTTTGGAAAAACAAAACAAAAAACTGAAAACAGCCCAAGGTAGACAAACCATCACAGGACATTTAATTTGGTTTTGTCAGTGTTTCTGTATTTTATTGTTATTTCTCTGTTTTATTATGCCTTTGTTGAATGTTTTTGTATCAATGTATGCATTACACTGGCCTCTGCGTACTGCCAGTCACCTTAGACCCACAGGAAAGTCTCCACCAAGAAATAGTCTCCTTGTGGCTATGGGCAAAAAAAAAAACCTCATTGTCTGTCTTCCCCTCTTCCTTAAGCGACTTTACATGAAAGCAAAGGCTAACTTGGCACCCAAAAACTTTTCCATGACATTTTTTCTTTAACGCCTGCACATTGTGAGTTGTGTCACTTTCACCAGCACACAGACAGCACGTCTGTTCACCTTCACCGCCGTTTCCTGCTGAAATAGTTAGCCCCGTCTGGATGTTGTCTGTCTTGCTTTTACAGCCAGCCTAGTCTCGTTGGGCTCACTCGAACAACCTTTCCACTCGTTTTAAGCTAGTCTCAGTGTCTGTCTGAGCCGTCGGGGCCTCAAGCATCTGGGCACCAGGTTCGGGGAAACGGGACATGGTGTCTGCTTGGTGCCTGTCAGCCAAAAGATGTATAAATACTGTCTGTTTTATACAGTTTATTTCCTATAGCCTCTGGTGCCCTGCTTTTATTGTCTAGAGGCATGCTGGGTTATTTTGGTTCTGGACCTGTACAATCGGCTTGCTCTGCGCTTTAGACTTCCTGTTATAGGTGAATATGTAACTGGGTGGAGAGATGATCGTCATATGGTGAAGAATGTCAGGTTACAATCTAAATTTTCCCACTCCCAGAAGAGACTGTCTCCTGTTTGCAGCTGCTTTCATTACAATCAAGTTATTCTATACAAGTTTGTTCCTTAGTTGGACTGTGCAGCTCTGTGTCTGGCTACTGTGTCTTAAAGAATTGTCCGTATCATCTAGCCAGATGGCGCCAAGTCCCTATGCATGTGTAACAGACAGGTATTCATTTTATTTGGATTGCAGTGATAAGCCTCCTTCAGCCGCCTCTTTTGGCATCACCGTGTGGGTCCTCGAGTGTAATACAGAAAAACTTCAGGTTTCAGCCACATCGTGGTGCTGAGAACATTTTCATCTTTGAGTGATGATCTAGTCAAATGGCTGGGCCTCCCAAAAGATCTTTTTTTTAAAAAGTATGTTCGGATCCTCCAGCTTGTCCACAGATGGGAGCAAAAGTTTGGCTGGTGTTGTACAGAGAAACCAGCCTGTTTACATGCTCTCCTGTGGGCCTTTGAGGACCAGTTTATTTTGTTTTATTATGTTAAATAATTAACAAGTGGGTCTGTCAGTCCAGTTACTGAAAGTGTAAAAGTGCCTTTTCTAATTTTTTGCTCTTCCCGTGTTCCCTGCCTTCACCTACATCCTTTCCTATTTACCTCACCTGAGAGTCACTGTAGCTGTATCACCAACACCTCGACCACAACTCAGAGGTTTCATTTTTTGACTTGAATCTCTGTCCCTCTGGTCAACATATTGAATAAAGATTTCACCCCCAAGTTGTAAACTGTCTCTGTCCAGTGATTACATCACACATCTGATTTGATTATGTGTATGTCTGCCACAAATCTGTTTTAACCCCTCATGATGAAGTGTACAGAGTTAAATTATCATAGGACTTCAAGATGCTTTGTGCTTGGTGCCCAAGCCCCGTGAAGATCAGATTTCTTGTTTTTGTTTCCCCTTCTATGTATTTAATGACAGATAGGATTGTAGCATAAAGGAGTATTAGGAGTATTTGATCCCACATTGTCATACGCCTCAATAACTGATTAATACAGCTCTTTATGTGGTCGTTTTTATACTCAGGGTCTTGAAACAAGTTATGCGGGAATGCACAGAAAAAAATGATTACATAACAACAAGAAGCATGAAACCAGAGGTGATTTTACACAGACTATCATCTATAAACAATAAGTTCATCTCTTGAGAAAATGTGATGCAACAGGTTCTTCAACAAAATATCCTTTGAGAGCAGTTTCTGTTTTGTGTTGGTTTGCTAACAAAGGAGTTTCCATCCCCAAACTTATGTCCTTACCCCACATTATTCACCTATAAATTAAAAACAAAATTTACCAGGTTTATCTTTTTTTAAAATGAAGTGTGGCCCACTGTATGAAAGAGGCATTTGGCCTCTTGGACTCCCATGAATTAGATCTTAATGAACTTGTTTGGTTAAATAAGCTGCCAAGCTGTCTACATCCGTCTGGCAGCCATCCGTCATTTGATACTGTCTCTCACTAGAGAAGTACATGTTGTCACATAATGTCTCAGTTGGCGCCAAAACATGCGTGACTGGAGGTGGCTGTGTAATCTTACAAAGGATTATGTTACAGAAGTTGACATTTGTAAGCTGATAAAATCAAGAGCTCTGTTTCTTCATTTCTTGTAAACTATATTGTGGTGCAGTTTAATATTGCAGTGATGTGACACTTTCAAGCAAGACAATGAAATTATACAGTGACATAACTTAAAAATTGAAATCTCAGGATATATGAGAATAATTGCTTAAGCTTGTTTTTCATAGATATGTTCATGATCGCATTGTTTTAGCCCTACAGGCAAAGCGTGTTGCCTTCATGTTTTTTTAGAGCTTTGCTTCACCTGCTGAAGTTCAGGTCATTGACTTGTCCATTATAGTGATTTCAAGGTAACTCTCGGTTTTCTTCAGTCTATGCAGGTTATGTGTGCAAAGCAAAATCACAAAAGACAGAGTGATATCAAATCAGTATCAGCTCAGGTGTGAAAGAAACGTTATCACACCGAAAGCCACTGATGTTGAGCAGCTGGAGCAATATTTGCAGTTGGATGTTGAAAGACCTGGGTCATCCACAGGGGCACTGACTTCAACTCAGATTATTTCTCACCTTTAAAAGAGGAGTTGGGAAACATCAATTTTGAATATAGTGTGGATTACATTTATTTAATTGATTTTTTTGCAATTGTACCATAAAATTGCGCCTACCTTACAGCTTCAGTGTGTTGTAGGTGGGAGTCTTCCAGGCAAACCTCTGGCAGAATGGCACAGTCTGCACAAGAAGATTGTTGGCACAGGTTGAAAAAAAATAATAATCCATTGCTGCTGATCTTTCATCAAACTAAGGGTAATGTCACAACCAGATTACAGATTCTTACCCTGCATCTGAGGGCTGTTGTGAAGTCTCTGCACACATAGTTTCTCAATGTGCATGGATCTTGGGGGGCTTTCTCTGAAAGAAATAAAGCTAAATGATTCAATACTACATGTGGGATCTGTTTCATGTGAATTTGTATTGGAGTCTGAATTGCACGTGAGGGAAGACCAGCATGGCTGACTCACCCGTGAGAGGCGCCTCCTGCCCCTTGCACAAGTGTATGAGGGCGCAGATGGTCTGAGGGGTGACGTGGCTCATTAGTGCGTCCAACAGCATCTTGCCAAAGTTGTCAATCAGAGCCTCGCACTGAGCTCGGTAGGAGGAGGGCAGAATTACACACACCTCCTCCAGCAGCTCAATCACAGCTCCCTGCAAAAGAACGGGACGTCAAGTACGGAAGACCGTGCAAGTCTGTGACGAGGACGGCATAACTGTCTGGTGGCATTTAATTTTCTGTGTGGGTGTGCAGGACAAAGAGATCCTGTGTGTTAGTGTGTTGTCTTTGTTCCAAAACACATTATGTGCTGTCACTTAATGACTCACTTCGGTCCTTTCTTTTGGGAGCAGGCTTTCCAGTGTCTTGACAAGAAATATGCAGAAGGAGCACTGCGCTGTGGGCTCCACCTGTTTGACAGGCACAAACAGTAGTGAGAGTCAGTTACAGGGACAAACAGATCGGGAGGACAGCAGCAGTGTATTTTAAAGGTTGATAAAAAAGCAGGAGAAAACTGGCTCAAACCACATAGAATATTGTTCTTTTCAGCTTTATTCTAAAGCTTTACTTCACTGACCTGCTGAACTGCCATAGCAGCCTTGAGGCCCTCCTGAACAGAGTGGATCAGGAGTTTCTGCTCCTTGTCATCTAAGTGGGAGTCACAGAGCCCCAGGATTTGACAGACCTGGCTTGGTTTCTGTATGGAAACAGAGTCATTTATTTTCTTGAAAGACCTCTCAAAAGCATTATAAACACACAGGAAGTACAGAACAAGGCCTGCAGATTTATGTATTTATTATTATTATAAATGTATTTATTTATTTTTGATTATTATTGTTATTATTATTTTGGCTCCTGATATTGTTTTAGGAACACAACACAGGAGAAAAAAAATGCCAGTTCCCAAACTTACAATGGCACCAGTGAGCAAGGAGAAGGCCAGTGGAAGCAGCTTGTCCACCTCGTTTCTGCAGATTCTGGAGGCTCCACTCGGCCCAGGCAGATGGTCACACAGATTCTCGAGGTCATCAGTTATCTTTCTCTGGAACAGAGCAGCGTATCAGTTTGTGGGTATTGTCATCTGCAGCAGGACCTCTGAATCGTTTCAGCTTTGGGATAAATTTCCAACATTTATCCTTACATTCAGACCAAGACTCATTGATGCAAACTAGTTTCTTTGTCATGCTGAGGCCATGCAAAAACAGACCTACCAGTTATTCTGACTCCCAGCCAGGGGTGCAGTATAGTGACTTGAAATTATCTATCATTTAATTTGCAGAATAGATTGAATTTAGACCAATTTTGCATGAAGAATCACAACTGAAGAATCACAACCCCTAGTTATGATTATGCTAATCACAACTAGGGGTAATAGATTTCTCACTTTTTTATTCATCATCACACTATTGGTCCAAATAGTCTCATTTAGGTGAGTGGTGAAATGTCTTTGCAGAATAGTATGTCATGGAAAGATCTTAAGGTTACTGAAATTGAGGAAATAGAGTTTTAGAAGGGACGGCTATTTTTTAACCATCACAGATGTTAACTGAGCCAACTTTACAGATCCGAGCGGGTTTCGACAAAAGGGGATCTTTGAGGTCACAAGATGCCTGTGAAATTTCATTTCAACTTCTGTATAGCATAGAAAGCAGGAAGTTGTACAAAAAGAAAAAATGCACACATGTGTGTGCATGTGAAAGAGTGAGAGAGTGCATGCGTGCATATATGAAAATCTGTGATTCCGCCCATGCATGGACATCTGTTAACATGCCTTTTCTGCTCATAAAAGCGAACTGAAACTGCAATTTATTTTTAGGATAGCCAGTCAACACGTGAAGGACAACTAGGAATGGAAATCGTGCATTGAGGATATAGTCATACAAGAATAATGTCAATAGGCAAGCAATAATCAATCCCTGGGTCTGTTGTCTTTCCTGCTTAGTTGATTGTTTTTTCTCACCTGGAAGTCTGCGTTGGAAAGCAGGTCAATAAGGAGTTCAAATATCTGAGTACAGTCCTGGCAGCTGTCACCAGTCTGAACAGAAGAGAGGATAAAGTTTAAGCAACATACTGGTATTATTGGATTAAACTAATTTAAGGATCAAAAGTAAATTATCATAAACATATACATACAGCTGTCTACTCTGAAGTTATATGCATGATGTACCTGATTATAATGTTTGCATTGAAAATACACAAACTAATGTACATCCAGGATTTATTTCATGATGAGAAACTTATTTATGATGTCAGTGGTACTAAGTTAAAATTTTGCAATCAAGAAAACAGAGGTGAAATATACTTTTATTTGAAATCTTATGAAGATATGTGGTGCAGTGAAGTGATTGAGAGAAGCATTTAGCTCCCTGAAATCAAGAAACTGAAATCAATCTGCACATCAAAATTAAAATGTAGGCCTGTTTTCTGTTTATTTATGTTTTGAAATGAAAACAGTTTGATTAAGAAAAAAATCATTACTTACTGCACTCAGAGCATCTGAAACTTTCTGCAGACCCACAACATCAAAAACCACTGTGGCAGCTGTGGAGGAAAATGAATGTGGATAATTATCATTTGTTTACATGCACTTTAGTAATGGGGTTATTCGCCATGTGGTGGCAGTTATCGAATTTCTCAAATCCCATGTAAATAAGAAAGCCAATTTCCATAATTGGGACAAACGATTAAGAGAAATCTATTAAACATAACTTTTCCTACCATGATTGTGCCACTACGCACAAGAAAAAATAGCTGCACAGTCATATTCATCCTCATATATCAGCAAAGTAAGAGTAATAGCGAGTCTAAATATTTGATATAAAAATTTATCATTACAGTTTCCACTGTCTTACCTGAGCTATGAAGACCAAAGAAGAAAAGCAATGCAAACTTGAGTGAGGCCATCATCAGTTTTCTCACCAGATGTTTTACTTTAATACGTTCTCTCTTTAACACTGTGGGGCTCACAAAGAGTACAGCATGTATTTGACAGGGGCCCCCTGCCTTCTGTAGCCCACACCAATCAGATTTTGAGAATAGAAAAAAAATGCTAGTATGATAAGCTATTTGTTTTCAGCATAGCAGAACTTTCTTTTCTTTTTTTTTTTTTTATCAAGTTTCATATTTAGTTCCTCATTCCATGAAATGTACATTCTTTTCTGGATATTCAACACACACAGCCGTGTTGAGATGTAGTTGTATATTTAAAATATGCAATAAAACTATAACGTCACAATTTATTTTATTCTATATTACAATTTGTGTTAACATATACACTGCGGATCTGAATTCAAGTTTATTCAGAGCCCTTAATCACTGTGACAGTCTCAAGGGGCTTTACAGGCCTATAATTTATAGAAAACAAAGCCACTCAACTGAAAGTGGACAAAACCTTGAAAGCAATCACACAGAGAGGGAAACCTCTTCCAGGCAGGCCAAAGAGTGGAAATTGTGCCAAGTGGGCAAATATTAGCTCTAATCTAATCAAATCAAATTATTATCACTAATCAAATACAGCCAAATAAACATCAAATTGTAACAGTGGAAAAACATGATTCTGAAAAGTTTGTCTGTGAAGTTTGTCTGCATGATCTGAGAATAGTGAACTATTTTCTGAGATTTGTATGGAAGGTGTTGTCCTGTAAGAGTCTTTGCTGCCCATGATGTTCACGTTCAGGTCTCAGTCCCTCACAATTCATTTCATACTGCTTGTCATATATGTATTTTTTGCAAATCCTGTGGTTCCTAATCTATCTACAGGTCAGCTGACCCCTTTGGCTTGAAAGGGTTTGGTCAGC
>OMLF01020441.1:0-19495 GCA_900302615.1 Holocentrus rufus
CACTCCCCCACCACCACTGTTGAGCATGGCTGCCATCCTTGTCCTTGGTGGCGGACATGAGCATGCATCATTATCAGGCCTGAATTAACCAGCCACGCAGTCGGCAGCCCGGGCCCCACCAGGGGCCAATGGCGTGGTTTTCTACCACTGAAAACATGAATTTTGAGCAGCGCTTTCTCACTCGCCGTGGTCCCTCATGATCAGGGTTAATGCGCGGCAGCATGCGTGAATGATGTGGAAAGAAAAGAGGAGGCAAAAAAAAACGGAGAGGGTGGGGAAAAAACTACCAGCATCAGTACACTGCTTATCGCAGAAATGCAATATAATTTATTCGGGAATATGCAAATCCAACAATCACTCTGCCTTGTTTACCGAAGGGACCTGCTGATTCAGAGTGTGAAAGGGAGAGAGAGAAGGAGAGAGAGAGAGAGGGAGAGACAATCCCGACCATGTCCACATACATGCACAAAGGCAGCCACCAGAAACTAATTTCAGTGGTTTTCTTTAGATGTAGGAAATTAAGGGAGTAGTGCAATTTCTTGCCAGCAAAAAAAAAAAAAAAAAAAAAACAGAAACATATTCATTTCGGAGAAGCTGTCTTGTTGACATGAAGAGCACGGGTTGTATGCTTTTCACCTATATGCACATACCTGGCTGGCTTACAAAGAATATTTGGATCATTGCGATGATTAACATTCTATTTGGAGTGTAATTAATAACAGAATTTGCTTCCAAAGTGATGGTAAAAGCATTAACAGACATCTGTGAGGGGTCAGGGTTAGCGCGTCTACAGCACCCTCATTAATTTACTGTTTAAGGAACCTACAAATGATCCAAAGGAACACCTTTATAAGCAATACATTAGATCATGTCTCCCATACTTGTACATCAACAACATGAACATATTGTCGTAGCTCCTGCAAACCGACGCCAGAGCACAACTGCTGAGGCATTCACAGTCAGCTCATTTTCTCCGACTCCTTTTTGCTTCACTCGCTTTTTCTGCTCGTCTCTCCATTTTGGTGACTTTGTTCAAAGGCTAGCCACATGCCAGGAATTTGAGATTGGCCACTCTCCAATTAGCCACCCTACAGCTAGCTACCCCTTTAGGTACTTAATTAGCACATTAGACTTTCCCGTAGTCGCGCCCTATACCACCGTTTGCATGCTCATTTTCTCACTTATCCCTACCTCCTCCTACTTCTCTTCCATTTATGTAATCTATTAAATTTTTTTTTCTGTTTATAAGGATTAACTTTTTGGGATTTTGTTTTGTAAAGGCGTCAGGTGAAGGTGTTGTGCACCTGTATTTGTGGATATTTATCACAGCCTACACTGCAAGATGAGAGAAAAACACAAGTTGTTGTGCTGTGGTTTGTTTTTAGTGTGTAATCAAAGGCTGTAGGGAAATATATGATATATATATGATGATATGTGAATCATTTGTGAAGGCATTTTCAGTGTGTGTGAACCAGCAAAATGTTGTGAATGGTAATTCAATTAATGCAGATGGACAGATTACATGTGCACCACATCACTGCTTGTCTAAGTGAAGATATTTTCTGACCACTGATATTCTGCATAGCAAAATGCATTGTGTTTAAAATATACAGTGGACAATCATTCAGTCATAATCAAACAGTTATACACAGGATATGCAGAATGAAATTTGCCAAGAGCAAATGCACACTTTGCAGTTAAGCTCTTATCACTATATATCCACCCAATGTTGAATGTTATTTGGACGGAGTTGAAGTGATGCAAAGCTGAGATGAGAAGCAGATGAATCCAAATGTGTTCTATTTGTAGAACTGCTTTTCTCATTGGTAACTTAGAGTTGCACAGTCTGGTGTGTCACATTCAATTTTTGCTCTTCATCTTCGCCGGGTTCTGGAAACAGGTATGAGTTGCAGCCATTTCCTGACTCCCTGCTGAGAGCCCAATTAGCTCTGCTGTATTGTTTTCTCAGCACAGCATTGCGTGTACTTTTTCAGGTGAGTCCCTACAGCTAGTGCGAGTCCATGGAAAACAACAATTATCCCCTCCACCAGAATCTCTAAGGCCACACAAAGGAGAGCAGAGCTCAGAAAATTGATCCTTCCAGGCTTCCAGGCTGCTGTGTGGAAGAGGGGGAGCTATATGTGCAGAGAAAAGCAATCACAAATGGGTTAGGCTTATAGCAAAGACTTAAAGCTGTAATACGCAACTTTTTGATGTTAAAATAACTAAATATTTAAGTAATACATACATATAAGTATATATCTATGCATGTCTTTCTATCTGTCCATCTACTAAAATCTATTATAATTCATTGCTCATTCCTTGGGTTCGTTGCCTTTAACCCGGTTGGACTCACTGAGATAATAAAATCTCCTTTCCAAGAGCAAGGGCACAAAATAATGAAATACAATAAAAGGCAATATTATTACCATAATAATAATATTAGAAATAATTGTAATAGGCCTTATTGGCTTCTTTAGGTACACAATGCCATGATGATATTCTCTCAAACTGGTTATTACTCCCAGGAGTGTGCAGAACTATTCCATGAAGTTTGCAGAACTATAAGAAAAAGTGTATGTCAAAAGGTCAACATTAGCATTACATGGCACCTGACAAATACTAATTTATTCAGCCGTGACATGTTGTTAAGGTCAGTAGGATGCCATTTTAATGGCAGTCAGTGTATGTGAATGCCAAGTATCTCCTTGCATATTTACCCTTCACCTAGTGGAGAACCTCCAGTGTTGTCTTGCTCACCTGTAGCTCTAACCAGCAGTGAGCAGAATGCATCATTTCAATTCTGGATCGTTATTTACAGCAGCCTGCTGTCTTATTTGCAGTATGGAGAGTGGCTAGTCCCTCTAACTATTTTTATGAATTCATGAGAGTTATGAGAGCATTGCATGAGCAGGGATTTGATCTCATGCAAGTATGTGTAATGCTGATTAGCAAACTTAGCCACATGCGCCCTCCTGCTTTTATTTATTTATTTTTGCAAAATACAAAGATAAAGTGGCTGAGAATTGCTTTCTAACTTTCCCTGAGACATTTCTCTTAAGGCACAGCACTTTGCTCTTGAAATGTATATTGTTATGTAATGTATAAATAGATTCTTCAAGATCTATTTTTAGTTCAGTAAATGGCAAACGCCTGTGGAAAGTAAATTATGATGCAAGCACTGTGGAGATTTTCACTTTTTGTGAAAGCATTTTAGACCCTGAGCCTCACACAGCACAGTTGCATAGTTATGTAATAACAACTTTCATAAATATATACTCTAAATAAAATCAAAAACCTACATGTGTATGTAAGCATATGTTGCAAGATGCACATAAAGACTGTAATAGGCTAAATAGTATATACACCATTATTTATTCCCATTATAATCAGAGCATGTACTTCAAGGTTTGTTCATTAAGAAATATCCCAATCATTTACATCATTTTACACACAATAGATGTAAACCTACCTGATTACAAGTAGATCTGATGAGTGTCTGGAAACATCTTTATTGTTGTTATGTCTTTGTTAAGAGAAAATCTAGCAGATAATGTTATGACGTAGTGTGTGTTGTTTTGACTGGCTGCATTAAGTGGGAGCTCATTTGCCTCCATGTTTGCTCCGCACCGACAGACGTTGCACTCCTACATGCTCTGAAACCTCACTTCTTGCAGTCAGCATCAGATTAACCTCTCCACTCTAGGTTCAACCTCCTCATGGAAGAGCTACCACGTTTATTTTGACAAAGAATTAATTGACCGTGGAAAACATAGGCTTTTTCTGTTTTATTTTTAGATTCCAGCACACGCCATAGCTCCCTGTGCCGGGTGGCTCTCAGACCGCCATCCTTACTGTAAAGAAAGCATCACCGGCACGGATTTGTACACGCGTTATTTGCCTCTAGAGGGAAGCTGTATATGCAACATTTGCACAATTCTTGCACTTGATTGTCCCCCGAATCACCCAAGTTCATCTCCAATATTCCCATCTTCACATTCAAACTTAAACGACTTGGAGAATTGCTCATTTGTCCTCTGAATGTGTGTCATATCAACAATGCAGTGCTAATCTGCCGGGGTCACACACCCTCCACCATGCTATTTTTGCCACACACATCTTGCCTGAGAGGTCAGCAGCATAGCACGGTTCTTACTAGGTCGAATTGCTTTGAGGCAGAAGTTAATTTCCAACTCAACAGAGATAAATGACTTTGCTTTGACCTCCCTTTCTCACCGGCACAACAAAGACTTTGTGGTTTTTGAGGAGACAGGCACAGTAAATATCTGTAATTTAGCAGCGGTTGTTCATTATTTGCAGAATGAATAGATTTGATTTGGTAACAGTGATTAGCTGGAGCCGGCACTGTCTTTTTCTGCTGAGCTCTGTTGGTCTCATATACTAGAGCTAAAATATATGTCCACAGAAAGCACCACTCTGCCTGCTTTTCTCCTTAGACAGCCAGATTGGATCTCAGATGAAGGCATTCATTTCTGTTGAGTGCTTTTACCCCTGCAATCTCATTTTGTTCTTGAAGATTCTTTTTTTTTTTTTTAACTTCTTTGTTTGGACACTTGAAAAGCAATTTGAATTCTGAATGTATCCCTCTGTGGATTTCCACAGCGACTTACCTACTGTCATTTGTCAATCTGCGATGCATATTATGCACTTAGCTTTTGCTCAGAAGAGTTTTCATGAAGTTCTATAGTAACACCATGTGTTTGTATCTTGTTTGTTTTGGGATTTAATTTTTTTTTTACCCTAAAGGACATTGTTTTGTCCTCCATTCCATCACTTGTTTGTGCATGTTTGTTTACCAGCACGCTAATAATTCAGCCTTGACTTGATTAAGGCGATACTCAGACTATTGTCATGTAAACACCTTTGTCTGATTGTATTAATCAGGGTAAGGTCAGGATAGGAGCAAGCACAACCACGTGAACGAGTGCATTTCCTCTCGCTCTTTCAGATTTCTTGCTGCTTCTTAGAGCTGCATGTTGGTCAACCAGCACAGTAACCCAGATGCCGTGTTTACAAAGCATGGTGCAGTGCAGACCTGCTTGTTAAATGAATCCATGCAAGCCAGTTTATTAGAGCAATGGTGTTACTTCGAACCATGTAAATGTTGTAATCGAAACATTCTCTTAAGCTGATTACTTGCAGTAATCATGGCGCGCCGTGCATGTAAACGCTTCCAATGACAAACTAATGTGCGCCCGTTTTGCATTTTTGCTCCGTGATCCGTTCAGCCACGACCGCCTCACTCCAACCGGGTCTGGGGTCTGAGGTATGCGAGACGTCACGTATTAATAAGCTCGTTACATTGTTACATTGATTATTCAGTTGAAGCGTGTTCCCAAGCCTCAGTATCGCCTACAGGTTCATGTGACATTTAACATCCACTGATATTCAAAAGCTTTTCCTCACGCCGGCTGTCCGCATTTCTGCTCAGCATGCATTTGCCATTTGGACGTGTTTAGATGTATTAACTCACATGAGCATAAATGTTAATGGGAAGTTTTATTCACACCAATGTTAAATACATTACTGAAATTACAGCTTGGCTATGCAGGATTGCTTGTTAGTCTGTGGCTGGATGAGGACGGATATATTGAGATATTTATGTTTGTATAAATATCCCATAGCACGCTGCAATGAAAGTATTCAGAAGGTTGTTTGAGTTAGCTGGCTCTTCCATTGAGGCGCTCCCTAGTTTATAATAACCATAGGTAAGTGTATTGCATTGCTAAACATTGATGGCTTTTTAGTAAGCCAGGGCACTCCCATTTTAAATCTGTTGTTCAAAATGGGAAAGATAAGTATTAGCATTAAAATATTTACAACTCACAAGATTGTCTACTAGTTACAGAAGATAGAAGTTTTATTACTCAAAATTATCTGATTTGGATGCAGTCATTAAGATTATTTTTTTTGAGGATTTGAGGATTTACAGGCGTGGCTTAGGTGATGATGGCGGTAAAAAGCTACACCACACTGAAACCAGAAACAACAGGACATCAGCGTTGATTTCCTTACAAAAATGGCAAGAATCATGTACCAACATGCAAACAAGCTAGCATTGTGCTTAGCAATATGCTTGCTCTGTTTAACCATAACAGTTGCTGCTATTTGTTTACCTTTGGCGCTCTCCTACTACGTCATGTTGTTCATTTGTCTATTGGATGAGTTATCTAATGAGCCCCACTGTTCCCTTTGTGAAGTGAACAAGGGAAATTAAATCAGAGTGTATCTCTGTCAGGATAAATTCTGTCTTCTTTTGATCGTGTTACAGGTATTTTTTACTTATTTTCAACAGTCAAAACATTTCTTAGACAATGTGATGCCATATTACTTCGGTGAAAATACCATCCAACCTGGATTTGGACCCTAATCCTGCAAGAATTTTCTGTTCCCACACACTCAGTCGAGTTACCATTTTCAGAATTAACCCCGTGGAGTATGGTGTCAAAACCTGTTCTCCTAAATGCCACTACCTATGGAGTCCTTAATATCAGTGTGTCTGGCTATATTTAACACACAGATTGTACCTGCTCAGTGACCATTATGCTCTCAATTATCCCCCCCATATTCTTCTCTATTGCCCACCGAGCTGCTTTAGCGCTCACCAGGGGCACATATGTATACTGAGGCTCACCCACACAGTGTCAGCCCACCTGCAGCCGACATCCGGTAGGTAATGAGCTTGAGCACTAGACATGTTTTCTGCCAGAGATCATAAGAGATCACACTTAAGGGTGACCTGGGGGAATGACATTGTAGCTGTTTGTATTGATTTGCGGCGATGAAAAAGCTCCAACAGTCAAGAGATTGAGATTATTCAATTACTAATTGAACTCTTTGCCACTTTGCTCTTGAAAATTTGACCGTGAAAGATAGGTGTCTTTTTTATTGATCTTTGTAGTTCACTTAGGAAGAGCGTTGCATGAAAAATAAAGTGTTGTTGGAATATGTATGGACTCACTGCTCTATAACGCACATTAATTAAATGGCTTTCATCAAATGGCATATTTTTGGTGTGCAGTACTTTTATGTGCATAATATAACTGAGATACCAGATTTTCCCTTTTGCCTGAGAATTTGCAAGAATCATTTTTTCAACCTCGGTTCTGCGGATGCCTACATTCACAACGTGATGAAATGTAAAGCCCCTGCTTGATAAATCCTCTAGTAGCTATGCGTGCATCATCTGTTAGCTATTAATGTAATCTCTACCACAGTGATATTCAGCTTGACCATCCAAGGCTCTCAAGTTCTGTTACAATTTATCCTGGCATGAGCAGACTGAAAGGCAGTTCAAGAAACAGTTGGATGAAATTCTGTTAAAAAGTCCCCTGTTGCATTGAATAACTGGGCTATTGGCAGATATGTTTCTCATTAGATATGCCTGTCAGATTTTACTGGAACAAAAACTCATGCTGACTGAAAAATTGAAACATTCAAACATAGGGAACATCATGGAGATAGCTGATTGCCAACCTTGTAATGATACATAGAAGCATAAGTTGTCTCCCACATTGGAGTGGTGTTAATTTCAGGGTAGATGTGACACTGATGCTTTTCTACATGCTTGCTTATGAATATTACATCAAGGAAATGCTGACCATACCCAGACAATGTATTCTTCTTTACGCCGTCTGATGCTGATCTTTGCCAAGGTTACGCTTTCGCTCGTTTCCGTGGGATTCCTCCCTGTTGTTTTGAAAGAGTTGCAGTCTCGCGGCCTCGAGAGATGCGGTGGTCATCCATGCACGGAAAGACTTTAACAAGGAAGCATGAGAGCAGCAGAAATGCTCAGCCATGGGATTTACCTGTCAGCTGCACTTAAGCATGTGGGATAACCTACACTAGACACTGTGATGGTGAAATAAAAGATGACATGTCTTTTCCTGTGATGTTTGTCACTGACTGCTTCATGTAGATCAGTGCCCCAGAGCTAAGAGGAAAATAAACTTGCAACATAAGACGGTTGCATGGATGTCTAAAGGTTCTAAAACCCTCAGAATCCTTTTTCATTTCAGCTTTCATCCCTTTTCATTTCAGCTCTTCACAACTATTTTAAATGTAAGCCAGCATTTTATGATGTGCTCCGCTTCTTTTCCTTGAGTCCGTATTTTGTGGGTTGACTTTACAGTATGGTGGCAATCCAAATAACGTCATAGTGCCTCTTTAGAATACTAAAAGAGTTGAATTAGGGACTGAGTGTCTCATTTTCTGAATTCCCTCTGTAATGGGGGGAATTCATGCCAGAGTTTGTTTTCCTGCTTGTGCAATATGACCAAACAAAAAAAAAGACATAGATTCTGCCAAAACTTTTGGCTCTTGATATTTTTGTGTCCCTGGCATCGACTGGGGTTTAACTAATACCTGGAACATAACTTAGCCTATCAGAAAATTGGTATTCAACACATCCATTGCTGAAATTCCAAAAATCTATATTCAGCTCGGGCATTCATATGAGTTTTTAAGTATTCAAGACAGCCATTGTCCAAATAATGAAAATCTATACACTTTTTGAGAGAAAAGAAGCAAATTACCTGCTCATTATCTCCCAATATACATAGTCTGATATGTTAAAATCAAAATAGCCTTTTTGAACGATGCATTGCATTGAAATGGTAATAAAACTCAAGCCAAAACAAGCATCATACTTCCACTACACTGAAAACCTGAGCCACTGCAGACGCTCCTGTAATTTCTCTGAATAGTTTCAGAGTAAAGTGAACAAGGAACAATATCATCTAACCTAACAAGGAGTAAAACGAAGCCCGGATTAACATTTTGAAATCTGCAGTTCCCTCCTTAGTTTTTGACGGCTGTGTCTGAAAGTACAGAGCGGTACAGTTTGGGGATTTTACTAAGCACAAAAACTCAGCTCAATTCCCAGAGCATCCGCCAACCACCCAACTGCACAGCACTGCTGGAAAATAGACACACAGGTAACTGATTTCTCCACTGACAATGCAACAGAAAGAAAAGCTTGCTCTACCATTCCAACCATCTGGAAGTCTGGCTGAGACTTGAGACTGATGTGTAACTTTTAATTGGAGAGACAGTGGTGGGAGGCAAGAGAGTAGCAGGGAATGATCCCAGTGGATAGGCAGGCAGTGCCTGCTGCCAGATGGACAACCTGCGTTTGCTGGAGTGCGCACCATTTCACTCTTGGGCCAATGTGACGCGTGCTCTATTTTACCAAAAGCAGTTGAGTGTCCTTGTTTGCCTCAAGATATCTCAAATGTAAAATACTGTTAGGGCCTCATAGAGCATTTTTTTTCTCGAGGGTTTTGACAAATGAAACAAGTATAAAGTCAACATGTCCGCCACATGTAATATACAGTAGAAGCCTCTTTAGACTAGACAGTGACAAGCCTTTTTTTCTGGAAAATCCTCATAGTCATATCACTGTATGAGATATATGCTCACAGTCGGCAGTTGAGGGTCAGTTGTAGATATCATTTATAGGTGTAAAATCTTGATGAATGTGCAAATCTGTGTAGATAAAAGATGTGTTTTGTATTGGTGCAGATATTCAGAATAATATCAGTTTCCAAAAAGTGACCATTGTTCCCCTTAAATTTGAGCAATCGTGCATTCTGTGTGTGAAACTACAACTACAATAGTGAAATCGTTGCATCATGCGATGCAAATGAAGACATGCTTCTGCAAAACCCTCCAAAATCTCTGGTGAATTCCAATATGAAAACAGCCAGCTCTCTTGGCTTGTGTTGGTCTCTTGTTAGCCAGTTAACATTTTGATACCATTTTGTGGCCTACAAGTTTGCCTCCAGCAGACAAAATACAGAGTAGTAAAAAGCTTGTTGTTGCCCTGTATATGACTGTCCACATGAACAATTTTCCATTCTGTGCTGGATGGAAAGTGGAATCATACAGAGCAGGATCAGACTCATCTCAGATCATAGGTATGGGAGTCACTGGGCAGATTGGCTTTAGTGTGAAGCGTATTCAGTGGGTATCAACTGCTTTGCCCAGTCTCTGTCTCCAAGTAAGTCATAAAAAATGAATCAGATTGTGCAGGCAAAGATATGCCTTGAAAATTATATGGAAAATATTATTGTTGGCCAGCTTTAGGAGCTTGCACCTGGCAAATGTTCACAACCAAGACAAGCTAACCTCTTTAGGATATTGAAGAGGGACAAGGTGATTTCAGTTTGTGAGATGACATCAAATTCAACTGAAAGAATAACTCAAGTATGTTTTTTTTCTACGGATCTTTCCTATGGTTCTAAAGCTGACATTTTGTGCTGACATTCAGTATCTTTAAATTTGATCATTTACATGTTCAAAAATTATAAGGGCAGTATTTATCCCAGAATCTTTTTCTTGATAGGGAGGAAAAGCCTCGGAAACAGTTTAGACCATCAAGTCAACTAGAACTTTCCAGTCAAGTCCATACCAGTGAAAGTCTTCATGGGTTAGAACTTTAGAGACAGACATTACTGCAGGTTTTACAGACTTTTATGTCACTGTGGTCAGGGTGGACAACATGAGTAGCCAATATCTGGTTTAATAAAAGACCAATATGATGTATCATATTGGTCTTTTATATTGGTTTGCCGATATGTCAGCAAACCAATATATTGCTCTAACACTAGTGATAACATCAGCTCTTTTACTTCAAGCCTGAAGCCCTTGAGGTTTTCAAGTTTGGCTCTGATGGACTTTCACTTGCCACATGGGGATGTGTTATGGCTTTTTTTCTCATATTTCTTGCCTATCTCGCTGCTCTCCATATACCCCTTTTTGACCTCCAAGGGAAACCCGGAACTTTCCATAACCTGGGACTTTTCAGAACCCGTGAAGATCTGGGGTTGGCTTTTGTTTCTGTTTGAAGAAGCAGCTGCAAAGGGTCATTTCTAATAGCCGAGTCGAGTTCCTACTGAATAATTTCATGCACTTCTTTGTTCATGCACTTCTTCATTTGTCTCTCAGTTTCCATCGTTTTGCCATTTGTTTTTGCAGTTTGTTGTTTGGCAACTCGGCCGTGTTACATTGTAGTGCATTTTTACGAAGTGTCGTCACATACAGCACATGCTTGACCAATCAAGATCAACAGCACTGGAGCGGGGCTGGAATTGGGTTCCGCAAGGTTTACCCGCAACCGTGTTGTTGCCAATGGAAACAATTCCAGAACGCGTGAAATAGGTTTCACAGTGTAGTACACCTCACTGAGCTCCTACAGTCAAAAAAGGTTACAAAGAATACGTACGGTGGTATGATCCTGTTTATGTATAATTTTGGAGCTGCCATATTGTACTAAATCAGTGGTTTCTGAAAAATTATGGCTACACCCACCCAGAATGATCTAAAGAACCATTCCATTCCCCACCCCTTACACCGGTTTTAATTATAATGTGAATAATTAATGAGCTCTCCTTGATTGTAGAAAGGTGTGTTTAGTTTTAACCCAGTAACTGATACACCAACCTCTTTAAGATCCTGCCTTTTTGGCAATAAACCCACCGTGGGGGTTTTCAGCGTTTTAGGCGCAGCTCACATCAGTGTCAGTTACCCAAATGCTCTACAGCATGTCAATCAATTGCAACATTGGTGCAAATTAGCCTCTGTTTATTCTCCAGCCACAAGTGTGGTCTCACAAGAGCTCTAGAGGAGGAGGCGTTCTTTGCGAGAAAAGCCTGGGGCCATGATATTGCAATGAGAGTGATATAGATTGTGGGTGGGGGTATGGCAGTGCTTTCTGTGTTTTTTCAACAGAGCCTGGCTAAAGAGTCATGGGAATGAGGGCTTGGGAGTTGTGGTCTGGAACCGTGCCTCCATCTCCTCATGACCTTCCCCTTTTTTTTCTCCATTCGCCAGCCTCTTCAGGCTCGTGTATGTTTTTCTTCATTTCACACTTCTCTCACACTGAATATTCATTTTTCACTACTATTCCCTCCCTGCTGCCCCTGCCTCACTGGCCAACCTCAAACCCCCTTGACGTGGGAAATCAATTTGTACTGTATGTTTCATTTCTCCTCAGATTTAGATTTATTTCATGTTGGCTGCTTTTAATTAACTCTCTGGCTATGCGACGAAAGAGGGGGAGACAGAGACTGAGAGAGATAAAAACTCCTCACATCCGCCAATGAGTTACACCGGCAATCATTTACCACTTAGACAGTAGTGCAGAAGCCCCCCATCCGTTGCCCTAGCAACCGGTGCCTTGGTGATTGATTCCTCGCCAGTGTGGCATCGCTGCGGGGAATAGAGCGCGTGAGCTTAGCGTGCTTGCTACATCTTTCTAATTAAAATGGGATTACAGAGTCATCGCCGTTGTATGTTCAAACAAATGCAAGGCTGTGAAGGAAATCAATTTTGGTAAATGTCAGGGCTGTTAAATACAACAGTGGATAAACAAATGTAAGCAAGCTCAATGTACTGATATGCACATCGACTCTATACATGAAGATGTGCCTCCATGCAGTGTGCACATTTTGGGGTTGCAGGGATTGAGGGCAACAATGCGTCCTTCTCATCTCGTCCAAGAGTCGAGCTTGATTGACGGTGCATGAATCATGTTATGCAGCACAAATCACCACACATAACAACAATTAGTCCCTTTGCTGGTGTCTGCTAATCAGAAAATATTCTTCAAATTGGAGCTTAATGTACATCTTAAATGAACAACGGTTTCTTAATGTAATTGGATTAGGCAGAAGTCAATCATGTCCGTGCAGTTTATGCTGTTTGGTTCAGACTGGTGTGTATTTAGGGGCCAAACACCCTCCTATGCCTGGGAGTGAGACTGGATTACTTCACATTTTACAGTGGCTGCCTGCACTCGTGCCATGGGGATACTGTAGCACACCAATATTGTATTTCAAGCATAGTCTCACATACATGAATGGGAAATTAATGCAGGGCGCGCTAGACGGAGCAGCAGAAATAGAGAATATAATGTAACGCAGTATAGCAGCACTTGCTGCTGCAGAAGATTTTAATTATTTTGCCTCGTAATTCTTGCTTTTGGATTGTTCTGGGGCGGTTTTTATTTTCAAACTCATTACTATATAAAAACATCCCTCGCATATTTATATCCCCGCTTGCCACATATTATTGTAGGCCAACTTCTTTTAACTTTTGAAGTGCCATTCTTCAGGACATAATCATGCTATTGAGTGTCACATTCTTACGAAATCTCTAATTCATGTTGTTAAGTGGGCTCTCGAAGCCGACAATGACCCCGGAGTGGCCCTGCAGCCCTGAAGAGTCAAAGAGAGGGAGATCGAGAGAGAGAGTAGTCGCGAGTGAATGAGCGAGAGGGAGAGAGAAGGAGAAAAAAAAGGGAAAAAAAGAGGTCTTGCACTAGGTTTTCAGATTTCAGTCACTACAATGCATTTAGCAAGGTGTAACATAGTGCCTTGGGCCCATTCCCAAGCTGAGCTCTTTGGCACTTGCTGTGTGGGATGTGTCATTACAGCAAAGGTAATAATAGACCGGGGAATTTATAATGCGACGCTTTTTACGTGCCTATGAAACAGTGCCTGAAAGCCTGAGACTGCTGACGGGGGAAAAAAAGAAAAAAAAAAAAAAACGGAGAAATACATGTTTGGTAGTAAACAACGGAAAGCCTATTACTGGCTGATATGTCATGTGACTGAAACATATATTAAACCCCACATGAAGGACCTCTGGAATGGAACACACTTCAATTTCACCCGTATCAAAATGCGAAACGAGTCTGTCCGCAGACGGAGGGTGTACCGAGTGCCGCATACCTCTAGTATATCATCCCATGAAGTAGAGGTTTTTACGGGGCTCTCTGCGGGTAACGAACTACTCTCTGAAATGAAATGAGTGCCGTTATAGCCTTATGAAGTTGAGTGCCCTGATCAAGCATAAATCTTTTTTTTTTTTCTCCCTTTCCTGTCTGTTTTGTTCTCCCCGGTCTTTCCTTCGCTCGAAAATGGAAGCCTGGCTTATATGTGCTCAGCAAGCAGACTAGCGTGTTTTTGAGCTCGGAGGAAAATAACGTGAACGTGTCAAGTCTTTCATTGCCCTTACAAAAGTGTAATCGGAAGAGTTTTCTATTTGCGTGAATGCCGTTCGGTGTGTTTCCTGCTTGGTTCAGTTCAGTGGTAGACGCTTATTCATGACTGAGATTAACAGTAACCGTCCGCATTATCTTTTAATGCAGGTCAGAGACAGTTGACGTTGCTGTAAATGGCCTCTGAAGTTTCTATATCAGGTGAAGGCCTTCGTAAATAGCAACCAAATGAAAATATAATGGAAAAAATTGTATGATAACATTCATCTGAATACATTTAAAAAAGCCACTCAAGGTCCCCACTTCACCTCATGCAAGAGAACAGTATAAATGATGAATGAAATTATATTTTTGTTTTATGTTTTAACATATTTCTGGATTATACCGCACAGTGCAATGCAATGAGTGTCATAAAGTTTAGCCAATCACAGGAAAGCATTTGAGATTCATCTGTGAATGGCAACTTACCTTACACTGTCTGAATTGTGATCAACCCCACCACAATGAAATGTTTGCAAGCATTATTTAGCCAGGTTTGCTGTTTACCAAAGTCTTAGCTGGGATAAAAGGAGCCGAAGCCTGAATTCTCCAAGTGGCTTAACTGGCTGAGGGAGGATGACAGTGTACCGTTGTTAGAGTGTGTTAAAAATCACACATACGTGTGCGCGAATGGCGGCGTGTTCGCTCTCTCCTCTCGAGCGGAGAAGAAAACCATCTGGGATTGTGTTTGTGTTAAGCAAAGTGCAATGCTTTTTTCCCTCTCTCTCTCTCACTCACACAGACGCCTGGCATCATGTAAGGACTAATGTGGAATCTAAATCTGGACCTTGTTGATAGAAAATGGCAGGTCACACTGTTTGGCGTGTGACTCTCACAAACCTCAGTGCAGGCAATGGTGCTAATAGATAATTGCCAACTTAATAGGAGGTGACATGTCATATGATGCTGCACTCAGAGCCAGTGAATGTGTCTCCAAATAGCTACCTTTATTGAAAATACAACTTCCAGATTTTAGTTAAGACATAGGCCTGAAACATTATTGTGAGGCTTTCTCTCCCTCTCTCCCTTAAGATTATACTTTCTGTGAAGCACGTTTTTCTTTTTTTTTCTTTTTTTCTTTTACTCACTTTCCATTCATGCTTCTGTCACACCCTTCATGACACTTTGTTTTACAGTGGCCTTATTCCAGTGTGTTGACACGTATGTGAACTTAAAAGTATTGTGCATGCAGTGCTTGATGAAAACACATAATGTACTTGAAATGTAATGTACTAATGTTATAAACTCATTTATAAGTCTGGCGCCTGATGATGTAACCATGTTTAAGAAGCTACTTTGCTACTTCCCAAAATTGTATCACAACTTGAACGTACCAAAATAACTTGGGAAACAAACTTAGTCCAGTTTTGGTCCAGAATTTCTGTTGGCAAGCCTCACATCACCTGAGTGCTCAGAGAGACACAATATAACAATAACTGAATAAAGAAAGAGTGGGGAACGGCAAACCAGCAGCAGTATTCAAATCAGGTGCTGGAACATTTTGCAGAGTTCGTACAAAGTCTGGAAAGTTTGGAAAATGCTGAATTTTAAGCATTACATTTTCAAGGTGAGGAATATGCTTGCATTCAGAAAATGCTTGATTTTCAACATAATCTGGTGTTTCATTTACACTATCACTATATTTTGATATTTGAAATAATTCTGTATTCTAGAAATTAGCAATCTTTAAATAATCATGATCAAAACAACAATCAAAGTTAATGAACAGCTGGTAAAAAAATAAACAAAGTGACATTATACATTGATTGCTGTGGGTATAAAGGAATTGTGCAAACTTTATTTTTCACAGTTGCATTCAAAGTATCAATTTTAATTAGATTGTAAAGGCTTTGAGAGTCTGGAAATTTTGGTTTAGGTACCTTGAAAGTGCTTGAAAAGGACTTGAATTTTTTGTTGTTACACTGCTGCAAGTACATGTACTTACAGTGTCATGTAGTTTAGTTCCAATACCCGTCCATAAGTTATTACACTGGAATAAAACCATTGTAATAACTTAATCTGTACACCATAATCTGCACTGCATGGATGTGAAATATACAACATCACATGAAATGCAGGAAATCTTGGCCTCCTCCTGTGAACTTTTGTTCATAGATTGCAAGACTTTGCGTGCAAAGCTCTCTGTCTCTTGTTCCCTCAACACACATAAATCCTCTCATCCACACACACACACACGCGCACGCACACACACACACACACTTGGCTCATCACAACCGTTTGCTGTAGACTCACACCCCCTCCCTCCTCCTCCCACTCATCCTACTGATTGGAGTTGTCAGGAGTCAGAGGGTCACAGAAGAGGATGTCAATAGGCCTCATCCACAGACACAGAGAATCACACACACACACACACACACGGAGAGAGAGAGCGAGCGAGCGAGCAAAGCAATAAAGGAGAGCAGCAGACAGACAGGCAGACAGACAGTAATACAGTCCTCCGTGGAGTGTGTATAAACACACTCCCAATCACCCCATCACGTCAACAGCTGTGCATCAGCTCACTCTCCCACTCACAGCAGCCGCGCACAGCGATGCCAGCGAAGAGCATTCAATTTATATTCATTATTCACCAGTCAACCGCCTTGATTTCAGTGATTGGATATACCCTCTACCACCTCCTGGCTCCTCCCTCCTCTTTCCGCAGTCCCAGGGGAAGGCTCAATGCCTCCCCTTAGCTCCCCTGGAGTGGATAGCTCTCTCTCTCTGTGTGTGTGTGTGTGTGTGTGTGCCTATCATTTATGTTAAATGGTGCTGGGCACGTGGCAGCGAGAGGGCTTTTGGGATATGAGTAGAGAGCGCCTGTGATTGGATGGATTCCAGAAGGACTTACTCCTAAAGAAGAGAGAGAGAGAGAGTGCAGTGAAAAGCTTGCAGAAAAGTTCAAAAGCCCAACCTGTACTCACAGAACACTGGAGGCACTACTACCTCTAAGGACTCTTAAATAAGTAGGTATTAGTATTTTTTATTTTTTTAACCCCATTCTGTTGATATAGAGGACTTAATGTAGGAATGGTCTACATTTTCTTTACTCCTACCATTTGTTTCATTCTACTGGGGCAATGATTTTCAGTGTCAAATAACTGATTATTTTTTTTGGTTAACTGATTAATCAATTCGTCTATACGGTAATAAAATTTAAGTTAGCAGAGCCCAATGTGATGTTTCAAACTGCTGCTTTAGTCTGACTGGCAGCCAAAAAACCCTTAAGTATTAATTTTATAATGATATGGGGGAAAAAGGCAAGCAAGTGTTTATTTGTGAACCTGCAAATGTTTGGTATTTTTTCTTGGTAAATAACTAAAATTATCAAACTTGTATGTGTTTAGTTTTCCGTCAGTTGACCAATCGATCAATCAACTAATCATTCCAGTGCTGCTCATAACTGCATCAATTCTGAGTCATTCATTCAGTGAGAGATTCCTACATTTTCAATTAGAGGTAAATTGAGCACTCAATGATTTGTTCGCAGAGGTTATTAAAATATTTGTTTAATAAGCTTTTGTTTATCTGTTTATCTTTTGTTTATCCGTTTTCAACAGTTTTTGATATCAGTTATGTCACAGTCATGAAGTTTCCGAAATTGAAAACTCGCTGTTAAATCATCTGGGTAAGCAACTGAATTACTTTCCTAATTCTTTTCCAAGGCGCGCACACCCCCAGTGTCTGGTACGATTCGTTTCAGTTAACTAGTGAAACCACATAACATGGAGCGTCTCATTAGCAGGAAGCTCGTCAGAAAGAATCAAGTGCAGGAGAGGCCAGCTTAGAAATAAAAGAGATTTGTGTTTGACGAGACATTGGCTTCGGCTATCTTTATCTCTAACCATAAGCGGAGACACACACAAGCTCACAGGCAGTATGCGCTCAAATTGTTTTGGGCACCTGTCATCCTCTATTATAATTAGCAAGTGGATGTCTAAATAATTGCCATCAGGCTGCGGCTGCTGGATCAGTGTTGGTAGCCAAAGCCCCGTCCTTGTCCCTCGCCTTTGGTTCTAGTATTATTTAAAGGGCCGGAGCGCCTTTGCAAAGCTGTGCCCTTAGCGGAGTCTTAAGCTGTGTGTTCACTCAGCGACATCTGGAGTACTGAAATAATTAACTGACGCAAGACGGTCTGGCGTTGGCCTCACCATTTGTTTTGTCCACACTCCTTCCCCGATACACACACACACACACCAAAACAACGAGCATGCGCATGCATACACGCAGCTTTTGATTATAATTGTGACACTGCCAGGAGAGGAGGAGGTAACACGCTCGTCCCAGTGGGAATTGAGGACGGTTGTAAAAGTAAACGAGGCAGATGGGCCTGTCTTGAAATGTAGGGTGAAAACTCCTTTGAGAGATAAAGATTTAATAGTTAAGACGAAGTTCTTGCATAATTTGAAAGGGACTGCACAGAAATGCTATCAAATATGAAGACAATGTTTTTAGAAAAACCTGCATGTAAAGCTGGACGATGTGGACGTCCGTCTTTTGCTGAATACCTGACATCGTGACAAGGTTGTTGGCATGGCTATTGGTGCTTTCATAGGATATTTGATGAACAGTCATTAGTAATGTGGATATGATGACCAAGCAGCTAGAGGCAAATAACAGAACAGCTACAGCCTTCAAAACCAGGAAGTGACAACACAAATGCCATATCACCATATTCCCAGATGATATTAGTCTCATATCTCAAAATCGATATGTTATCATTATCATTATCAGTCCAACCTGCATGATTGTATGGTTTTATAACTGAAGTGCTCCATAGCAAAGTAAATTAATCAATAATCACAGCTCAAAATCCTTCAGAATCCAAGTAATGCATTTTTAGAGTAGACTGTGTGTTACACAAAACATCTGATTTCACACCAACCGTATTGGTGACTAGTGTGGTGGATGATGCTTATACCTGGTTAAAAAGCAGGTGCAGTGCCAGTATTTTCTCCTTCTCTTGTGTGTGTGTGTTTGTGTGTGTGTGTGTGTGTGTGTGTGAGAACGAGGCTTGCTGCTATAAAGAGCGACGCTCCAGGACTGGTGGGAGCTATCCCGGAGTGTATCGCCAGCCGTCGCGTGACGACTTGACTCACACTTGTCGTCCTCCTCTCCTCTTTCCTTCTGATTAGACTGATACAATATAGAGATGTATGTCAGGGCCGCACACACACACTCACACAAACACACACACACACAAACACACATACTGACTCACTCAGTCGCACACCATAACTGCAAAGGGCTGTTGCCTGAGGGAAAACCATAGGTCACCAGGCTCTCATCCTCACCACCCCCCTCCTTTAGGGGCACCAAGGCTGGTTGATGTCACTCCTGCTCAGCAGCGCCCTCCACCAGTCTCCTGGCAGTGGCGCTGCCTTGGATGTGGATTAGCCAGTCACTGACATTCAGTTTAGTCCAACAACAGCT
>OMLF01020443.1:0-15206 GCA_900302615.1 Holocentrus rufus
GACTCTTGATAGATATGACTTCAAGGTTGAGTGTATTAAAAAATGGAATTTCAGGAATATTAAAAAGGAATTCAAAAGTAATGCAAGGGAAATCACTTTTTTTTTTTTTTTTAAATATACTAAGCGCCGGAGTGAACCCATTCTGTCATGGGTGATTTTTTTTCAACAGTTCAATTAGACTGGCAGCTGAGTGATAACTGTTAATGTTGTTGCAAACTGTCCAGGACCTGCATGTTCACACACACACACACAGACAGACATATGTATATATATATATATATATATATATATGTATGTATATAAGCTATATCACTATTCAGTATATCAATGTATGACAGCAGTTCATGCAGACTAATAGATGAGGAGAATAGGAGAATAGATGGGAGATTAAAATTGCAGCTGAAACGTGAACATATTTTATATTTTCACGATAAAACATTTACTTATTTTTAGTGATGAGATACTGTTCAGTAAAGAGCAGATGTGATCTGTGCAAAATGGTTTTTGCAACACCATGAGTTTTCTTGCACCCCGGTACAGAGGAGTGAAATGTCTCACCTTCAGCTGAGTTTGACTCCAACAGACCCATGGTAACCATGTTATTACAAACCTGCTAAGTTAGTGAAGTGCAGGATTTCTACATTTATATTATGGTATGCTGCAAGATAGTTCTGCCATGAAAACACAGTTGGTGTCCCTGAACAATCAGCAGCTCCAGTGTACAGTCTTCGTGTGGGTGGTCTGAAGTTGGATCTTCTTCTTGTTTGTGGTCCTTTCCAAGATTTTCCCTTTACCTTTGGGTTTTTGGGGAGTTTTTTTTGCCCACTATGAGGGTTAAGTCAGGCAGTGTCGCCCTGTTTTGTTTCTTGTAAACTTGTGGGCCTGTAAAGCCCTTTGAGACTGTAAACAGTGATTTTGGGCTCTAAATAAACTTGAACTTATAATTATAATGCATTATTGAAGGAATGAAAACCTAACAGTTTTGGTGGTTCAGTTGTTTAGAATAGGACGTTTATTCTGCCCTAGATTAATGGAAAGCAGGGAATATAAACAATGTTACTTACAGCTACGTATTTCTTTTTGCCAAAGAAGCACATGCCAATGTTGTTCCAGAGAGGGGAACTCTCGGGCACAGCACATGCTGCCACCCTGTACTTGTTCATGGCCACATCAAAGTCACCATGGGTCTGCATCATGCTCCCTGCAGCCAGGATAGCCTGGGAATAAACACAGCGTAGAGATATTAGAGGAACAAGCACCCTTTGAAATTTCACAAGATGAAAGGCAGAGCGCACCACCTGAGACTCAATGACTTTCTATTTTGACTGAATTGTTCTGACAGAAGTCTCATGTATTGCCCTCAGGTAGCTCAGCAGCAAAACAAGTATGCCACAGAGAATTGGTTGTTGAAGCACCCACTTACCTTATAGTTGTTAGGGTCAAAAGTAAGGGCATTCCCAAGGTGCTCAAATGCTTTTTGGTACTTCCCAAGCTGAGAAAATGGAACACAGATAAGTACATAATCCATTCCTGTTTAAATGTTTCTGACATCTAAATGCCATTTTTCCTTTTAAGAATAATCCCCATGACAAATGTTAATATAGTGCCTGTCACTGACGCACCCATTCTTTTCATTTAAAAGGTTGTATTAACATTAACCTACCTGCAGATACAGCAGACCAAGAGTAGTCAGCAGTTCAGTATTTTCCGGAGAGAACCTGAATTGAGGATAAGATGCCTCGAATGAAAAATGCCACTTTATCTAAGCCTGTAATTACATTTAATGCCTACACTTATTCTCAAGTAAACATAGCTTGATATTCCGGGAATCTGCTGATTATTCAATCAGGGTTTGATTCAGCATAATTGTGGAATATTAATTATGACCTGTGGGGGGACGATGTGCTTAAAGAAAAGAGTCTAGAGAGGAAGAGGGGAGAGGGAAAGAAAGATGTTAAAATAAGACTCACAGTGGTTCGTCTCATTAAAGGCAACACCAGTGTTGGGGCACTTGATTAATTCATTTACCCCAACAGGAGGTAGCCATAATGAGGCCTATTATAGACACTGACTGCCATTTCCTTATTTACACCACTGCTTAATGGTTTAAATATTCAACATGCGAATAGAACTAGAAATGAACAAAATTTCTAGTGAACTGAAAAGAGCCTTGGGTAAAATGTGGCTAAGTTAGAACTTTCTGTTATATTGAGAGGGGAACACTTATTGAAATGAACTCTAATAACAAAGAAAAACAAATAAATCAAGATGCCTTGCTCTTGTGATTAAAGTGTTTTTTAAGAGATGCAAGTAACCATCTTCTTTTCCGACAATGCATTCTGCTGTAATCTTTTATGGACTCTGAAATGAATTTCATCATAAAAACACTTTGCATGCTGGGGCTGTGCAGTTATTAACATTCAATAAGGTTGCCTTATTATTTGGCTTTCTATGAAAAAATGATGCTGCGGTAAACACTTCCAGCAGCATGACCTTGAAATGTAATAATTTCAAGGTATTGCAGTAATAAGTTCCTGAGTGATGATGATTAGGAGTCATCCCTCCACAGTATGGTCTTCCAGTATGGTATGAAATAATTAAACAGGTGGCTGTTTTAAACAGGACACACCCAGCAAAACAAGTCACCACACCAGCAGAGCAGCTCAGCAAATACAGAAGCCTCAGGCCAGAGAACGACACAAGCCCCTTCTGTAGATGACACACATAACTCAGACTCCTCTCCCAGTGTGAGAGTTTTACTGAAGAAATTCTTCCGTGTCTTTTTAACACTGTCAACATTCAAGCTTTACTTACTCCACTGCAGTCTTATACACTTCAATCGCCTTGTCAGTGTCTCCAGCCAGCAAATGAACCTTCCCGAGCATCATGAAAGTACTGTCATGTTTGTTTAACTGGACAGCTATGTTTAGCTGCTCCTCTGCCTGCGAGAGACAGGAGAGGCCTGTGATCAAATCACTGGGGCATGACTCCGACAAACTACAAACAGTATGTATACTGTTGGTGAAATCAGCATACTCACATTTTTGAAATCTTTTAAAAAGGAATAGCACACGCCCAGATTATGGCTGATCTCCTGAGGTAAGAAAAGATCAAATTATACAAGCGTCGTTAGCACACACTGAGCTCATTGGGACTGGGAAAAAGACAGGTTAGCCTACTTCTGACTTCCACTTACAGCAGCTACATGATACAGTGGCTCTGTGGAATACATGTTCTAGAGTAATTGACTTCAGGGTGGGCATAGTAATAGTGTCAGGATTCACTGCTAATTTCTACATTATGTGATTATAAACCCTGTCTGACTGGTTACTGTTGCCACTCTTGCCTACATCGGCGTCGTCTTCACAGTCTAAATCACCCCCAGTCTGTTTGTAAGAATAATCCTGATATTGTTGTGTAGACAAAGAAAGGTGAGCAGGCTACGCCGACAAAAATACTGTCAGACGCTGCCAGCTGGGCATGTTTAGTCACAGAGAGGCTTGCAAGCATGTGGGAGTGGTTGTGTTTTAGGTAACAGTTACACACTCGCAGGTTACTGGGGAAACAGAGATATCACAAGCAGGAAGTTTTAATTTTGCAAAGCTAACAAGCCTAAGCCATGGGGGTTTTGGAAAACCTTATGTTCTTAGGTGATAAGCCGTTGCTCCAATGGGAAAATGAACTTGAGTCTGGGTGTTTTCCACTCCAAATGTGGAGAAAATTTGTGGGGAGAAATTTTCTTTGATGGTGTGCGTTTAGAGTGCGAGACGCCAGCCCCCCTGTTAATTTTCCCTGACTAATTTTAGACAAAGTAGCAACTCAATACAAGAATGATTCTTTTCCTTTACCCAGTCTTTCTCATTGAGCCTCGCAGCTTCCTGATAGAATTCGATCGCTGCCTTGTGCTTTCCCAGCAGAAAACTAGAGAAAGAATAAAAAACAGAAATTCAAATGACAAATTAATCCAACTTAATCACTGGACGCTGAAAAGCAATTCTTAAAATCGTATACGCAACAGAGAAAACCAGAGATTGGTGGTGGCAAATGGATTAACTCTGCCCGATCAAAATTTCCTCAGCCCATTTCCTCAGCCTCTCTGTTTGGTTATTATCACTGTGATTTTCCTTATGTGTCTCTTGTCTCGTTAGCTGATGAAAGAGAATTGCTGTGCTCCGGGCGGTGCGGGCAGGCGACTCACAGCGATCTGGCCACTTGCTTGAGATTGTCAGCACTGCTGGGATTGAGGATGGCACAGCTCTGGAACAGCTCCAGGGACTGTTGGATCTTCCCCTCCAGACGCAAGATTAGTGCTGTGGCAAGAAAAAAACAGACAAAAAAGAAGGGATTTTCATCTGCATGGAAGGGAGTTAAACAAACACATTAAAAATCTAAGGCACAGCAAGGGGTCCGGAGAGCAGATTTTGGGGAGGTAATGATGCTTTGGGAGGCTTGGATGTTCAGCTCTACAGAGGCCTTTTTTGTTATAGCTTTAATTGTAGTTCTACATGCTAAATTTGTGGGGAGGAATGGTAATTACAAAAACCACGGCTTACCTTGAACATATATAGCATATTCACACATCCCATTGGTCTCCTGCAGCTGGTCTTTGATGATAGCCTAGGTTGACACAAAAAGGAAAAAAGCAGAAAAGAAGTATACGGCTTGTTCCAACATACTTGTAATAGGAATACTGTTAACATTTTTGGCTACTAAACCAGGCAAGATGAACATCTAATGCCCTGCAGAAGAGTAACCCCAATTTTTCTTGCTTTCTACACAACTGGCAATCTCAGACTATGTATTTCTGTCAGATAAGGAAGAATAGTACACCCAATTTCTCTGCCCTTGCATCTTAACGGATTGAAAGTGAGGATTACATCCCTGTAATCATCTTACATAAATTAGATTTCCAGATACAATGCAAGGAGGAGGACCCTGCTAATAGACCTTATACTTGCATTTTGTCGTTAGACCAAGTACATGCATGCTTTAAGGAGATTTCATGAAGAGCTCACAATGTATTGCTGTGTACCTAGCTACCACACCTTTTCTTATGGGAATATACAGGCTAATGCAGTGGAATAATGCCACAGTGAAGCACAGCGTTACCAGGAGCCCTCTCGTTGCCAGGCATTTGATATCTTCATCTTGTCTGCACAAAGGTCAGTCTGACCAGCCCTGTCTGCATGACTGGGAGCGTGGAGGGATGGGGATTCATTACCTTACAGGTCTCATAGTCTTTGCGGATATAGTGCTGATGGATTAGCCAGTTCCTCCTCTCCAAAATGGGAAGCTCTGGAGCTGGGAGGAAGAGAATATATTTTTGAATTCAGGTAAATGTTACAGCTTACTACACTTCACAAATTAGATGATGTGTTTTTTTGATAGCTGAATATATAATCCTGAAAGCACCTGCCTTTTGCAGGCAATAGCTGATCTTTGAACAGTTACCACAGATGTTAGCACTTCAACCAAAAACCACAGACTAAACTATAATCTGTCCACCAGCCACACTGTAAATGTCAGCTTGTTAGAAAGTTTTTAGTTACAAACGGCGACTTTTTTTATGTTGCTCTTTTAATGTCTATGCAGGTTAAGATATTCTCCGCGTTGCCAAGGCAACAGTGTCTCCAGCACACCAGGTGCTTATGACAGAACAGAAAGGGTATATAGACAGACAGAAAGAGGGAGGCTGAGGGAGTGAGCAGTACAATACAAAGCCAGCTTTAGAAGGGTTACCCCAAGAACTGAACCACGATGCTGCAAGTCATATTCCCCATAGAGCACAATATTTCATTTCAGAAGGCAGCAATTGTAATTCCAAATCAAGTGAGTCTGATTCTGGTAATCCTGTTATCTTGCACCTAGTACCCTCCTCTGGGGCTAAAAATAGGATCCAAGGCAATGTGAAATGAAGAAGAACGAGGCTTTGAGTGTGCGAATGACATTGGGGATATTAATCAAGTGCCTGTGTAGAAATACAGTGTGATTTACACTAAAGCTCCCCTCTGTTTTTATAAGTCAGCCCTTAAAGCAGTGCTCTGTTGAGTCGCAGCCAGAACTGGAGCCCGAGTCCTTCTCCAGTCACTTCACAAAAATCCTCTCCATCGCTGAGTGAAAAACTGCACAGTCTTCACACATTTGCCGCATCAAGATTCGGAATGGCCCTATTTGTAGCGACTTAATCCGCTTTCCTCCTGCTGAGACAGCAATAATATTCTTGTCTCTGGGTTTCAGCTGTGGCCCTGTGGCACTCCGATGTCCACACACACAAAGCTGGGCAGATTTGTAGGAGAGAGTGGGAATACATGTGTGACATATTCCTGCAACGATGGAAGGAGAGCAGAAAGGAGCAAAGAAAAGGGGCACAGCATGAGGTCTCCTAAATATAGCCCTGTGAAAAACTTCATCCCAAACATGGTGGATTTCTCTCATTGTTGTGTGTGATCTGGCTAATGCTAAGACAGATTTGCCTTCAATGTGCTTTAACCATCTGTTAAAAGGGGATAAGAGCAGAGGAGCGGCATGCTGAGATCAAAAGACACATGGGGAGAATATCATGAAAACTAAGATAAAAATTACTTAGTTGGAAGTTTTGCTACAAAACTTTAGAACACAAAGGAAGAAACCTTTGGGGTGTTTCGCAGTTCATAATGCAATAACTGCACTGTGCAAAATCTAATGAAAGCTCATTATATAATGGTGTCCATGAAACATTAAAACAAACAGCATGAATAATGTGAGACATTTTTTTGTGCATTAGGCTATATAATTCTATATCACACTTAACATCACTAAACAGAGTTTTTTAAATTTACTTTTATTATCTATTACACACAATTACTACAATACACACAGCTGAAGATATTACTGTCCTTGGGAAGAATGTGCTTTAGGTCTTCAAAATTTCAGTGACTTACTAAGTACTGCTCTGTAGATTACAGTTGATGATCTAATCATAGTTAAACTCATCATAGTTAAAGTTTTAATCTTTGAGTTTCTGATTAATTTCACACTTCAATACACTCCATACTTAAATGACGTACTTAACTTTTATTGCTAATTATTTTTATATACATACTGTATGTGAGGCACAGATGATGCCACAATTCACTGCAGCAAGAGCAATGAAAGACTTTTACTTTAAAACAGTTCATATTTTTAAAGGTTTATTACACATTTTACTGAAGTCAATGTCATTTACTTGTGTACAGCACTCCCACAGTCTTGACATTCAAATCTTTATGCTCTAATTTTGTTATAAATTTGTCATATTTTACATTATATATAGACTACTGTTTCAATATGCTTACTACATATCTTAGACACATATTTTCCAATCAGTTGTCAAAATATAGGCAGAACAGGCATTTATACTGCAACCTTAATTTTCTTTCTTTATTACTTCATTAACCAATATATCTCACTTAAATGTTGTTATGATTTAGATTTGATCTTTCTCCTCATATCAAACTCATTGCTCCTACTAAACACTTGGAAACTATGCAGATGGTCATGGCATGGAAGCAAGGTCTTGTGGGTGTAGAATTGACTGGTTAATTGAAAATTGGGTCATAAACGATAGCAAAATTTCCTGAATGATTAATGATTTAATGAACACTGTCCCTGCAGAGAGACATCTGGAAGATGTCTCAGTATGAGCAAAGCTTCTTCCAGTTAGAGACGACAGACAGAATGGAGAGGGTGCCCTCTGCAGGAAGACCAATTCAAAACTCATTCTGTTAATATTCTTTACCAACGGGAGACCAATTTAGGGATTTAAACTGTCATTTTAAGGACGCAGTTCTTGACAGAGCTGCAAATTTGTGAACTCCATTAATGCTAATAACTCATTTACTGTACCTTTGGGGGCTCGCCGTTTCTTGGTTTCCGTAGCCACTGGGAGCTAAACACATACACCAACACAAAGACAGCAGATAATTTATTACATGGAGCTCTGCATTGCAAAGATACAAAAATGTATGTAACTATATATTTATGTGATCTTTGTGGATGCATCTATGTAAGTATGCATGCATATAAACAAATAGAAATGAAGAATGCACACAGAGAGACAAGCTGCCTGTAAACTGAAGAATCATACAATTATGTTTAGAAATAAGCTACCACCTAAAAAGACCCGGTGGAATCACAGAGTCCTCAGTGTTTTGGATAGCAGTTGTGCGTTGAAAACAGTTTTACATAACTCTCTTGAGATCAATCGCCTCTCTTGAGAGTGGGTCCAATCGCTGGTGGGTGTACAAGGTATTGAAATATTATGCAGCAGTTTGTGAACCGGTGGGCTTATAAATCACCGACAAGCAATGCAGTCTCCTTCTCCGAGGTCAGAAACAGCAATTCTACTTTGTGATAAAGATTACTTTGTTCTCTGAATGTATCAACAGTTTTACACAAGAGCCCACTATAATAAGTTGTATCCAACGGTTTGAGAGCGTAATCTGCTGTATGCATGTTAAATCATGTTTCCAACAAGACCAAGGATGAATACGAACATATTGTATATTCTGTTCTGTCATGTGTGAAACATGGTTTATTTTGACAGAAGGACACAGGTTTTTTAAGCACCCTGCCTGCGTTTGAAGGACATTTTCTCATGAAATTGTAGGTACACTATGCAAAATTGCAAAGGGTCAACTGAAAGGATGACCCGTTAGGTTCAACTGACAAAAACATGGAATAAGCATGTAGTCTATCAGCGAGCTGGTCTGACAATGAGAGCCACGTAGATTCAGCTGTTGAATTTGAATTTCATTGTTTCATGCTTTTTGTTAGCTGAGTCCAATGGGTCCTCACTTTGGGCTATTTTGCACAGTGCAACTTTAAATAGCAAAGTATTTGTCTTCGAGGTTGTGTCTACCAGCTTGGAGAAAATCGTTAATTTACTGGTCTTATCTATACTGAGAACCAGTTTTAAGTCTCACTTGTGCACTTTGTAGTAGAGTAAAATCTGATTGAGATTACAGACAGCCTATATTACAGAGGATGACGAAATATCAAGTACATTATTGTTTGCACAACAGTTCAGCTTACAGCTACTTGGGTAAGAACCAATTTTTGTCAAGAGAGTGTGCAACAATACATTTACAACAGCAGACATGACAAGGAATAGGGCTATGCCTGATTGATATCTATTAAATATTGTTTCTAAACAAGATAACTGAAGTTGTGTATAGAGTTCTTAGAGTCTGTGAAGGAAAAAAACAGACTGTAAATAATGCAATAGTTCTTTTCTTTGTTTTGCTTTTCTCTGTGCTACAGGAGTGCGTGTACAGCTTACCAAGCCTGAGGAATAGCCCCAAAGATAAATATTAAATTGAAGAATGTGTGTTAGGGGTTTTGCAATCATTGGTGCAGCAAGTTTCTGAACAATCCCCTAGCAACTCTGTCTCTGTAAAAGGTAAAACTGAGAAGGAGGGAGCAGTGCAGCTGGTGGGCTATTAGTGCACTTTCCAAGATTATTATGTAAAAATGCACCTGTTTATCACCCTGAATCACAAGATGGGGCTGCAATAGATAGGAGAGTCTCATGTTATTAAATGAGATGCTTCAGATTTGCCTTATCTACCTTAATAATTAATGTTATTATTGTTGGGTTGTTGGGTATGCAAGACTAAAATCTATTTCAAGTCTTAATAAGAGTTTGTAGGTTAAAAAAAAACTACCAGTGCAGAATTCTTTCAAAGCATGACCTTACCAGCTGGGATAACCTCATTAAATTTACAGACTCTTGTCTTGTTTTCAGAGTTTCCCATGGCCTAACCTCCCTCTACTCCATGAGGCAGAGAGCAGAATTCCTGGATGAGCAGATGAACTCTATCTGCCCTGAAAACTGACTGTGCAAGCCTGCTCAGGAAAACTTCCTTCAGCCTGTCAGCATTCTCAATGACAACTACACATATGCAATAGTATAACATACTGTATTTTTAAATACTAACACTAAGCATGGATATGTGAGCATGACCCTTAACCTTTTTTCATGACCCAAGTCCCTTAAATTTTCATCAGTCTTATTGAATACTGTTTGTTTATGTCTTTATCCTGTCCCTGTTTATAGGCCTGTTGCTATGCTGGCCTGTACACTGCTTTGTATTAGTTCTGTTTATCTGTATGGAAACTCAATTGTCTGTTTGTAGTGTTTTTACAGTTTCTGGCTATTAACATCTGTTCACAAGCACTATGCTGAAAATATCTAGCTGTCTAAAATTAGTGCATTTAACTTCAAGTTCATGAATGTGCATTGTCCCAAACAAACAAACAAACAAATACATTCATACAAATACACAAAAATGACTATACCTGACATGCAATTCATGATAATATACAACAGTGCACAGTGTTGCACAGTGTTTCCAAGGTTGTGGAATTAACTCAGTCCCTTAGCATTATAGTTAACCTAAGTTAATTTGCCAAGTGGTCTCAAATAGACTTCAGCACATTAGTGTCATTTACCACAGTACTACTATGACATTAAGATGAGGCAAGCAATCCAAAGTGGATATTACAAATGTCACCACTTAATTTAGGTTTTAGCCTAATCTCTAAACAATTGATAACAAGACAAAGCTAAATTAGGTAGCTGTTGAAGCTTCCAAGCTTGGTAAAGGAAAACTCCTGCTACAAATGAGTTTCAGCACTTAGTGATCCACAGATGCCATCCATCATTCAGGACAGAGTTCTATTTTTCAAATAATAGACAGTACTTTAATAGAAACTGAGAATTTACTTCAGCTACCCAGATCTGATTTCTGATTTTGTATTTAACCACCACTAACACCAATTCAGTGTGGACTTATTGTACCTTGACTGCCATCTGGACAGTCTTTAAATGGCTCCCCTTCTGTTACATCCCCTTTGGTGCTGCTATACTCAAAATGAAACCCTTTATCCATCACTACCATTTGGAGAAACTACCATGCATTTAAAGGATAATTCTCGTTATTTTAAACGTAGTCCTTATTTTCCTACTTTTTACTCTCCTCATTTTGATTGTGTTCCTCTAACACCAGCGGTAGTGAGTCAGCTGGGAGAGACTGCTTTGGCCCTCTGGCTGTGTATTTGATAGCAGGCTCCTGGCAGACAGGGCGCATATAAAGCTCCACAATGTGATGACATTTTAAACACAATCATCGTGACGGTAAAACTACGAAAATGAGATCCAGATTGAAAATTATCTGAATTTTTTTTATTCATCTGGGCAAAATTGTGTAGGCTGGTTTGCGGGGTAGCGCGCTGATATCAAATGAATACTAGGGACATCACATATTTACTATTTGTTTAGGGATTATTCCCATCTTGCAAGTGAACGATGTATGTTTAACTGTTAAAAAAAATATCAGATTTACAATTCCCTTGATGATACACGATATATTTGATCAATTATTACATCAAATAGCATTTTTATTACATTTATTATATCTAACTAGATGCACGCATGCGCGAGATGTCAACACCGTTTGGCTTCATCTCATTTTCTCATATTTACTTCATATGTGGACGGGTTTTGAGTGCAGTCTGTGGTGTTTCAGAGGGAAAAAATCATTGCAGTCCCTCTATCATCTATGTTAGGTTTGCTGCAAAGCCAGCCTCAAGTAAAGCAGAGCTGAATAGTTCATATTATCTACATATCATAGGCTAAACGTACCTAATAATGCTCAGTTGTATTTTAGATTACGTTAAGCATTTCTTGCTGCCAATTTGGCATATGACAGCTAGCAGGTAATACAGCTACAATTTCATCGTTTGAAGAGTGAGATTAGAAACTGGTTGCAAGGCAAGTTGGCTATAATTAACTTAGCTCTGACTTGGATTAGCTAGCCTGCAGCTAGCGCTAGTTAGCATGGAAAGCGTTACAGGTAACGTTAGGCAACATTATACACCGATACGTTTTACGTTACACAAACTTCAACTACTGCTATGGCCAGAGGCAAGTTCATGTTTACTCATGCAACAATAGATGATACACACACTTTGGCGTTGCACTTACCGCCGATGCTTTCTCCTCTTCGGCCATTTTGCCTGGGATGATCAACAGTAGAAGCCGTTGCCATGGAGACGTCGGGGGCGAAAGGTCTCTCCAAAGACGATATAAAAGATAAGGATGGTGATCCGCAACACGGAGAGCGATATCAGTCCCTGTGTCTGAAATATTCGGCTGGCATTTCGATATGGAATTTGATATCAAATTAAGAGTAACGTTAGGTTACAATGAAGAGTACCAGGGAAGAGTTTAGTGTGGCTAAAAAGTGGCATTTGATAACGTTAACGTTAACTGACAGCAAAAACGCATGCAATGAACCTAACATCGTTCATAAAACGGAAGCTGTCTGCTATACAAATGGTTTGAATTGGACACTGTCTAGATTTTGCCAAATTTGGGTGAACGATGCTTCTCACCTGTATCTGGCATTTTTAATGTGATTGACTGGCCCAAGGCGGGTGCTACAGGTGGAGGCCAAAACCATTTTTCTGATCTTGTTAATTGGGATCAGTCAAACCCAAGGCCTGTGACTTTTATTACTAACTCTTGTCTTGTATTTCTAAGTCTTGTTGTCTGTCTGTCTGTGTGTCTGTCTAATAACATGGAAAACATTTTCTTTCTTGGCTTGGCTCCAATCTTCAACAGAGAATCTATTTATTGAATATTTAAGTCAACAGAACCAGTTTCCAAAGGATACATCAATTTGATCCCTCAAATAAAGGCATTTTAAATAAGTCACCGATATGTACAACACATTTTAATACACATTATGACTGTCAAATGGAAACTCAAATGAAAAAAACAAAATCAAAAACATTTTCTTGAAAGAATGACAAAAACAATCAACTGCAGAGCAGATAATTTCTTAACAAACTAACAGCATTTGTCCATGTGCCAAAATCCCCACACAAATATTAGTACATCTGCCTAAAGGCACTGAGGTTACACCTAATACATTACAGTGATTTAGACTGTTACAGCAAGGGAAAAAAATCTGAATTTGATGGTGTGCATTCACAATTAAAAGTGTAAATAAACAGCTAACTAATAGGTAACAACTAACTAGTAGCCAGCACACTTACATAGCTGTAGGCTATATTCAGAGGCAATACAACTACTACCTGCTGGGACTAAGACTGCAGCATGAACAGCATAATACATTTCAAGCATCAGTGTTGTGGTGACTTTTCTCTGCACTGAAATTCGCATGGTTGCAAACTCACTTCAGACAAATAGGTCACCATTAACAGATCAATCAAATGTTCTTTACGCTCTTTAATTCACTCACATCAATTTATTAGGAAATATTTATATTTTCTCTACCAAGTCATTGCTTGAGTGTTCCTTTCAGTAGTGTATCCTACAGCAGCTTCACATCCATAAACCATTACCCAATCTTTCTTTCTGTAACAAGTCATATTACAACAGTAACAAGTCATATTACAACAGAAAATAACAGCATGGTAAAATGAACAACTGTACGCAGTATCCCAGCTTTTCCAATGCACCGTTTCAGTTAAATAATTAAGTCTTCATCTTACCATCTTATGTCTCTTGTCTCACTTCATCTAGTTCAGTAACCTGATTAAACAGCAGTAGAGAGAAAACCCTTCATCCCCTCACCCTTCATTAACAATCAGCTTATCCTATACCGTATTATATACATAAAAAAAACACTCATTTTGAACAGTGAGCAGTACATTCAGACAGTCTCCTTTGACGAGCAGTGTAACATCATTTAAGCGTATTGACCTTTGATTCCCACTTCCATTCAATTTTCAGCCTGAATCCCATTCTTCAGGGCATCCTAAAGAAGGTGTTGAATTCCTGAGAGGACGTTAAGTATAAAGGAATGACAACATAGTGTTATAAGGAGTTTAAAAGGCGTATGTATAAGGCAGAAAGAGAGATTGCTGTATTGATGCAATTAAAATATAAGTACTTTATAAAAGGAATTCATCATCTACTGGCAGCAAAACATTCTCATGTCAAGTCAGGTTTTATATCCTATACCAAACTGTTTGGGCAGGCAGAATTTTTATACTTGGAGGCTCTGGTTCATTTTAGCCCTTTAAATTATTTCTACAGTAACAGTGAGAGATACCTCAGTCCTAATACTTTTCAGCAGCATTCTTGCACCCAGACAAAAAAAAAAACAGTAACAGGATTTAAATACATGTACTTCCACCAAACCCAGATAGAGATCATCTAACTTCACTATTCATTGCATTCAAGGAGTTGTTTTGTGGTGGAATTTACTTAATTTGTCAAACCTGCTTTCCCTCAACCCGCCTTGCCTACCTCTACTAAAGTTGGTGATTTCCTACATTTTCCAGAAGGGCTTTCAACGCCTCCAAGAAAACAGGCGTGAACTTGTTGTATTCAGCTGTTAATTAGGCCTTGTAGGGTGAGGGAGCAATAATGACAACAATCAAGATAGCGACATGCTGTGCAAATAATCATAGTAGGGATGCACCAACATGCATTTTTTTCTAAGAATTGTAATACAAATGCAGGTGCAAAACAGGTTAAGCTTGGCAGACAGACATATCTTAAGGGTTTTAGGGTGTTAGTTTGACTAGTTTGCTAATTTCACAGTTGTATTAAGGGACACACTCCTTGGAAAAAAATGCCCCATGACTACTAATTTCACAATCAGCCAAATATTGACAGTAAAAGTAATAATAGACAATTACAGATAGTTTTTAAAGCTATTATCAGCCAGTGCCAATTGTCTGTTGATATATTGGTGTATCTCTAAATCATAGGGACTACTAGCCTGTCATTTATATTATATTAGCGTACCTCAAGCCTTCATAGTGGGACAACTCACTGGGCTGATCTGTGCAGCAATAGTAACAGACTGATGGGCAATTTTTTTTTCCTGTGCAGGAATGACTCCTCTTGTTATAATAAATAAGCAAACCCCAAACATAAACAAGAAGCTGCTGAAGAATAACAGAACATGGGTCCACTGGTGTGTCGGTGAGAGAGGAGACTAGCTGCAAGTGTTAAAGATTCTGGTAAAGACCATGTTAGTCTAGTTTCCCTAGTTTGCCTGGAAGGCTCCCTGGACAGCAGTGGCGGCGGTGCTGGCTGCAGCGTTCTGGAAGCTCCGGTTGGTCAGGACTCCCTGTGAGAACTCTTGCTGGGCCTTGGTGAAACTTGCCCCTGTCCTGCGGTACTTAGAGTGGACCTGGATGAGCGG
>OMLF01020450.1:0-23627 GCA_900302615.1 Holocentrus rufus
TCTCCCGCCATCCCACGATAACAGGAGCAGACAGGAAGAACGCAAACAGCTAAAAGAGAGAGAGAGAAAAAAAAGGAGTAGTGCTGTCGGAGGCGTCACTGTGTGGGTGGCCAAATCAACTTTTACTTGTACTGAGAGTGTTCACCTCCGTAGTGAGCAGCTCGGTCAGTATTGAACTGTCATTGAGGGAAATCTAAATGCAGAGAAACTAAGCGTAGTACACCAAGCGTGAAGATAACCGAATGAGTCTCCCGCTAGAACTCCCACAGCTGCTTCTGTCCTCTCCTTTACTTCTTAACATTCTGCCTTTCGTTCGTGTTTCTTTTTTTTTGTTTTCTTTGCCGCATGTTGTTTTAATCACCTAAATGAAATACCTACCGATGAAACCTAACTCTGTTTTAAAGAAAAAAAAAATAAGAAGTAAAAATATAAAAAGAAGAAATGTTTAAAAAAAAAAAAAAAAGAAAGAAAGTGAAAAGAAAGAGAGAGAAAAAAAAACTGATGTCATCCACAGCAAGTTTCCATGTCCAAGATCATTGGCACGTGAGCATTGTACATCAGCCCCAGGCTGTATAAATAAATCAACTATAGAGAGAATCCATTTTTTAAGAATATATATTATATATTTGTATGTGTTTGTCTGTTTTACCTCTCATCACAAATTGTATTTTTTTTTTCATTTGTAAATTATGTTCAATTTTTTGTTAGTTTGGATACGACCTAGTAGCTCTAGAATGTGCTGAATTGTCAGTATGATTTTTTTTCTCTGAATATATATCTGAGGGCCCTCAGATAATCTAGCATGATATTTAAGGCGTCACAAATTCCATTTTTGAAAAGATTTCTCGTGTCTGTAACCCAAGGAAAGTCAGTTTGTTCTTCTGAAAAAGAAAACTAAACCCTGTCAGGAAGCTGATGCTGACCAGCAAAAGTAGAGCCATGTATGCTGCAAGAGCTGTTGTATTACGAAGCCCTGCAAAAGGTCAGACACCTTTTCCAAGCCATTGTATTTATTGCAGCCATTTTACTCTTGGGCAGTGAATGTAGCTGACTGAGTCCACAGACATTACCATGAGGGAAGCAAGGTCGGAGAACTGAACCACACAACCACGCAAGGGATTTCCAAGACATGCTGAATTAGTGCCGGTGTCGATATTCATTTATAAAGACAGAGAGAGAGAGAGAGAGATGTATGAGGATACGTACAAGTAATTAACACGCATATTCAGAACATTCAGTACATGCACGCATACTAAGCCGCTCTCTCCTCCTTGTTATACCTGCATGTAGCAACGAGGCCGAGTTTTGATAATCACATTTTGTGTAATCACCAGTGCAGTTCTGCAGCTGGCACAGATCAACAGTTCAGAAAATTGAGAGATTGTCTTTTATGCTAAAAGTTGAGAGATCAGCTTAAACGATGTAAAAGTTTTGTTTGATTTTTTTTTTTTTTTGGTCCAATGTGGCGTGTTGGTCTAGCACTTTTTTTTTTTTTTTTTGGTTCAACATTTTGTTTCCGGTCTGGTCCGGTGTGTGTGTGTGTGTTTTTTTTTGTTTGTTTTGTTTCTTTGTTTACCGTGTTTGTGTTTCTGGTTTTGTTTTCTCGTTCTCTCTGGATAGTGCCTTTTCTCTCTGGTGTTTCAGTGTCTCCGACCTGCTGCTTTGAGCCCCCCCTCCCTTCACGGGGCCTGCCAGTCCTGCAGTGAGAAACAGTGTACATAATCCAACCTGTCCCATCAAAACAGCGCTCCCTCTCCTACATCAACCCTTCCTCCTTCACCTTTGCCCTTACCAACATGGAACTCTTCTTATTTAAGTGTCTCTCGCCTTCTCTTACCTAATGATGTTTTGTTTTGGCTCTTTTTTTATTTGCATTTGGTTTTTTTTTTTTTTGTTTGTTTTTTGTTTTCAATTAATAAAATGCAATTATTAAAAAATGAGAAAATCATTGGACGTGGTGTGTTTGTCACTGCAGGAGTTAAAGGGCTAGAAAGCTTTTAGACATCTCAATTACCATTGGTGATCTTATGAAGACAAACTCAGTGATAACGCTGCCTGTGTCTTACTTTATGGTTTCGCATACTCGTGTTATTGAATCATCTCAGCCTCAATTGAAGACGTCCGGTGACACTAAATGCCATAGGCCGTACATCTTCTGCCTGTGACATAATGCGACTTGCAGGGACTGGAGCGCTTCAATGCACGGCAGTGAGTCAGACTCATTTTCAAGTAAACACCAACTCCGTATGCGAGGCTTCACGAGAAGATGAAGTGTGTTGAGAATCCCTCGAGGTGGCGAACATGTGCGGGCCCCCGCTTGATCCGACGGAGCGGTGAAGAGGAAGCTGATGACTTCACGTCTTGAAGCAGCGCCCGGGGCCCTGTGTGTGCATGCAGCGGTTTGCTGCCACTGCTGCAGCCCAGTGAAAACTTAACATTGCATTATCCACGGTCTGGTGCACTGTCTGCTCCACATTCTCAGTTTGTTTCCTATGTAGCACTTAAGCACTTAATCTGCCTTCTCTCTGCCTACATTTTTGTCCACAGCAGACACTGTTAAGTCGATCCTTCTCTCCCGATCCCTGTCAGCTGAAATCTGTTTTGTCAGCCTGCCCCAATGCCTCCTTTCATCTGCTTTCTGACACCTGGCAGTGATGCAGCCCAGTGAGACAGTTCTGCAGTGACCACTCTTGACCACTAGAAGCACTGGCAATAATAATAATAATAGAGATAGAGAGATTTTTTCATGTAACACATTAATAAAAGGGGGCTGTTTTTTAAAAAATGCACACGTAGGCCGCCATAATTCTTGAAAACCTTTACAAAGCCTGAGGCCTAATCGCATACTATGGCCACAGGGTTTTCCCTTTCAGATTTTACTGGGCCATTTGCCATATGGTGCCGCTGTAGTAGCTTGACAGCAGAGGCTGGATAGCTTAAAAACCGTGCACTCTACACCGTTTTGACATTTTAAGAAGCTTTTGCGGTTTGCAAGTGAGGACAGCTCGTGTGGAGATGAGAAGATTAATACCCGCGTGTGAACTGGTGGGCTGTGTGTGTGCGAGTCCCTCAGCATCATAATTATAGCCATTGATGGCTGTAATGCAGACACACACACACACACACGCATGCATGCATGTCTTTGTTCATATTTGTGCTAAATCAAATGGAGGACTGGCTTTGGAAGGTTTAAGAAATACAATCCCTTTTGAGGCAGTACATGCTGTACACAACATAGCAATTGTGTGCTGGGAAAAACACGATAAAGAGATTTGTGGTGCACATACTGAAGATTTATTGGGCACTGATATTTACTGAACACTTCAAAGCCCCGGTAGGATGTAGATGTTAACATCAAAACTGGGGGGTTTGCCCTTTGTTTGTATATCACAAGACATTATGTGAAACTCATGGGGACTAAAATGGCAATAAGTATCGACTCTGTCCCTTATTTTGAACTCTTCAGGTTCTCTTTCAGTCTGTAAATATGCCAAGGCAGGGCAGCAGTTCATCACTCAGGTGGCGTTTAACCTGTAGTTGTTGTCTGTTCACCCTCACTCCCCAAATGTTAAGGCATGAACCTATGGAAACAGTCTGTGAGCCCTGTGTGGGCGTCTGATATGTGATAGACTTATCACATCGCACAGCCATATGAGATCATACAATTATCTAACATGCAAAGGTGGATTTTCCTCTCCACTCCCCACTGGGAAACAAAGGTAGATGAGATGAGCTCCAACAGTTTTCTCCCAGCCCCGTGTTTGTCTTTGTGGCTGCCACAGGCTCATTGTGCGATCACGCTGGGTGGAAATGTATAGTTCAAATGTCATCCTTAAGGCCAAAGCTTTCCAGAGGTCCCGACTGGAATTATTCAATACATTACAATATCCAAATAGGAAATTACATGATGACACAAGTGAACTTGTTCAACTACATGTCATGCAAATAGGCAGTGAAGTGCAAACACTGGTCTCTTTGTACTGCTGCCATCCTGTACGTTATCAGGAAGAGAGATCTCTCAGTGGTGGGTGCTCTTTTACAGTGCCACCACCAAATGTGTCATAAATACTTGGTAAGTATAACAGAACACAGTTGTTAGCAGTGAGAGACCCCTGACTGACCCCTGAACTGGGTTAGTTGGTCTAGTATGAAGGGCCAAGAGGACTACAACACCTGCCTCATCTCTTCACTCAGAGTGAAACAAAGCTCCTCTATCCCCAAGATGTTTTACTTAAACCCAGCTCTGCACAAGCTCATTTGGTTGCCAAGGACCCAGGCTCTCCTTCTACTCAGTTATTTATGATATATTAGCGCCATCTGCTGGAGGAAAATATAGCCATGCCACAACATCACCAGGGCTGGTTAATTTTTCACTCTGTAGATAACTCTATCTACGAAAAATGAGATAGAGTCCTGTGAATTAAAACTCGTGTATGACACTCGTAGTTGGTAAGACCCTTGATATGAAGCCCACACATTTTGAGCAAGCCTCGCCTTGGCCTTTAAGCAAATCTGAGCCAAGATGGTGATGCAGTCAAGAACAAATGACAATGAATGGAGTGAGAAATTATAACATATTTGCCACATTCGGGGCGAAGACCACATTTGGATGTCAGATAGATTACATAGTAGTCTCGGTTGTAAATGGATCAGCTTCACACACAGCGAACTATTATTTTACTGTAATTTAACCAATCTAATAACGCTGTTACAATTGTTATAGGCCTATAATGGGATCAGCAGGAGGCGCTGCAGCATCGATTTTACGTCACCACAGCAGGTACCTATTTCCCCTGCGGTGGTTGTCCTTTACATTCATCACCAGTGCGAAGGTACACAGGCAAAGTGTTGCAATGAAGACACGCAGCGGGAGTTAACCTACACGTTGCTGATTTAACGCCACAGCAAATGAGGGCTGATGCCTGGCTAAAAAACAATACTTCGTTGTCGGCAGGATTCGAACCTGCGCGGGGAGACCCCAATGGATTTCTAGTCCATCGCCTTAACCACTCGGCCACGACAACTGTACACCCTATAGTGTTATTTGTGGGCAATACAAAGTTAACGTCATCAGTGAACTGAGAAGAATAGTCAATATAAAATAGCATCAAAGGTGTTTGCGCGCACACACCTGCACTCAGTTCGGATTCTATCTTCAGGGTTTCGCCCTCATTTGTAGCCTGAAAGAAATATTTATGATACAAACACATAGCACGAATTACAGTAAATAGTATCAATTTGATGTAAGTTGCATGAAGAGAACATATATTACAGGGAAAATGTGTGTATGAATGTTTTTTCTGAAATTGTGATTTTGTTCACATTGGTGCTTGTTGCCTTATGGTGGTCCCTAACACGTGCCAGTTTTTATGTACCAATACATTTATGAATCACTTTATCATTAGTAAATGGGAAAGAAAATTGGTGATCCTAGTAGCTATCTGCTTTATAAACACTTTAGAGAACCTCTCTTTCAGTCATTCTAATTAATATTAATAGGTTAATACAACATGCATGCCACATATGATCTTCCATCTGTAAACCTGGTGGTGTGCAACTAACAAGTCACACTTGTTCATCCCATTTTATACTGTACATCTGCCAATAACGTATTATTCTCAGTGTACTACTACATTGCTCATTTTTTTGTAATTGTATAATACCCGATTCTGTTTTATTCTATTCTTATATATAACGTTCTCTGTAGTCTTCTGGCGCTCGCGACCCACTGTATCCACGAGGATCATTACAGTTTCATCCTAAACTACTGTATTTTACTATTAGATACTGTAAGAAATAATATGGCAACAATGTATATGAAACTGTCACCTCACTCATTGTTGCGACTAAGCTGAAGAATTGAGACCACGTGACATGTCCAGCAAGGCCTGCTGTTTGTTCAGTCAGAGGCAGAGAGGAAGAAAAATGGCGGCTCTGTGCGAACCTAAACGGGACGCCGGGCTAACGTTTTGAGCTTTCACACCCAAACCGACGCCGGGGCTTCGCGGGGCAGTGCATCTTCTGAATCCTCACCGGTCCACCTTTCAGGCGGTACCGCTTTCGCTCGCATCCGTGAAGGCTAAACAAACGCAAAAATTGAGATTGAAAATAATAGGTTTTGCCTATCATGAGAGGGAGAAGGGGCAGGCCGCCCAAACCGCTGCAAACTGAAGAGCCGTCTCCAGCACCGGCCCGTGGTTTGAGACCCAGGAGGAATTTGAAGCCCAGGGCAAGGGACAGCGGGGATGAGGATATCGAGAGCCCTAAAAGAGAAACCACCAAGTCGGCCAGGGGGAAAAGAAAGGGGGGAGCTGGCACGTCAAGTCGGGGCAGGGGAAGAGGCAGAGGTGGCGGTGGAGGCAGAGGAGGTCGAGGGGGAAGGCGGACGGCTGTCTCCAAAACAGTGGTCTACGATGACCATGAGAGTGACGAGGAAGACGATGTTGTCAGTTTGAGATCGGAGGAGGACGAGTATGTAGAGGAGGAACCCGCATCCGAGGAGGATGAGGGCCTCAAGGAGGACTCTGACTGCCTTGACGATGTGCTGGACGAGCAGGATGATGATGCCAGCTACTGTACAGAGAGTAGCTTTCGGAGTCAGAGCACACACGCCAGCACTCCGGGTAAATAAACACCGTAATCAGGTCATGGTTAAAGAATGTGATCACACACCGCAGGGCCTGTGAGATCCGTCCCGAAATGCCCATTCTGTTGATTATTATTTTTGAACAGTGCAGGAAGCTGTATTGTTCAAAATGGAGAATGCACACTGTATGAGCACAGGCCGCAGTCCACTCATTAAATGCTGTTGCAGGTGGATTGAATCCATGTAGCACTTGGTACCACGTTGGCATCACCCTCTGTCCATAGAGATCTAAGGGGGAACTTTTGCGTTTTGCCCGCGGCTTTGATTCACATAATTACCAGTGAATGCAACTTGCGTTTAATTCAATGGCAGAAAAGTCAAAAAGCTAACTGCTAGCTAGCTAACGGTAGCAAGTACCATTAGCTCATGCTGGCTTGTATCGCCCTGAAGCCGGACACAGAATGCATAAAATAACAGTACCGTTACAAGTGTGTATTTTCAGGGTAAAATGCACCGAAAGATGAGAATCCTAAATTGTACTTATTGAGTAAAGTTGACCATGAATGTGTTAAATTGCACTTCCGTGAAAGAGACTGATTAGCTAGGCTAGGCTAGCATGCCTGTCATTTTTCCACTTTAACTTTTTCGCTCAACTGCGCGGTGCAAAAGATCATTCCCAACGGTATCAACAGTAATGAGTTACTTTCTACAAGGTCTAATACTCAACCAGAAGTTCACCAATGTGGTTGCTCTGACTAGCCGTTACACTGTTAGCCAACTAGACAGCTGATTGCTTCTGCAGGAGGGGATGCAGGCACATTTAGCCAATAATAAGCCCGGCCATGTGTTCAGTAGTGCCGAAACGCCCACAGATGGTGGTAAACTTAGAGGTTTGCTACTAGTGTGAAACCTGAATTTACAAGTTGTCACTTTTACATTTTGTGGTGAAAAAATTTAACAATGTCGCTGCTTAAATGTCATTTGTCCTCAGCCTTTCAATTTAAAATAAAGTAAAAGATAAGTGTAATACTTGGTGAAAAAATGCAAGATATATTTATTTGGATTGATAGGGAAAATAATTCAATTTAAAAAAATCAGTGAAATCAGCTTTAGTGAAGTGTCTCTATCTAGGTGACATTCATGTCTACATGGTTCACTGATCTCAGTCTTTATCCAACAGGGAAGAAAAAACTGCGGGCTCCCCGACCTCGCACTCCTATTCTGGAGGACAAGGAGGTTCCTGCTCTGGAGCTCCCTGAGAGCTCTGAGGATCTCCTGGTGCCCAGTGAGCAGCTTCTCAGCGCCACCTCTATCTATGAGGTGCTGCGCAACTTCAGCACGGTGCTGCGGCTCTCCCCGTTCCGCTTTGAGGACTTCTGCGCAGCACTGGTAGGCCAGGAGCAGTGCACTTTGATAGCAGAGACCCACATCGCCCTGCTGAAGGCCATCCTGCGTGAGGAGGACTCATCCAACACCACCTTTGGCCCTGCTGACCTCAAAGACAGTGTCAACTCCACCCTGTACTTTATAGATGGCATGACGTGGCCTGAGGTGGTGCGGGCGTACTGTGAGAGTGACCGCGAGTATCACCACGTCCTGCCATACCTGGAGGTGGATGAGTACCCCTACGGTCCACTGGACAGTAAGATCAAGGTGCTGCAGTTCTTGGTAGATCAGTTTCTCACCACCAACATTGCCCGTGAGGAGCTGATGTCTGAGGGTGTCGTGCAATATGACGACCACTGCCGCGTCTGCCACCGGCTGGGTGACCTGCTGTGCTGTGAGACCTGCTCAGCCGTGTACCACCTGGAGTGTGTGAAACCACCACTGGCCGAGGTTCCAGAGGACGAGTGGCAGTGTGAGATCTGTGTGGCACACAAGGTGCCCGGTGTGACAGACTGTGTGTCAGAGATGCAGAAGAACAGACCCTACATCCGCCAGGAGCCCATCGGATACGACCGCCACCAGAGGAAGTACTGGTTCCTCAATAGACGGATTATTGTGTAAGTTATGACCCTTAATGCCCCTCAACCCGATCCATTAGAATTCGCCACCAATTTGTGTCAATACCTTTGTATCCAGAAACAGATACAGTGAGATTCAGAAAACGTCAGTCAATATAAGTGATCCCACTTCATGCAATATTAGTAATCCTACTTACAGTATAGAAGTTGACAGATTGTTTTGGTTTTGGCCACATTTATCACCAGTTCACCCATGCAGCTATAACATTTTCTTAGCTTATGTAACACCGCAATCTCAATAAAGTTTTGTACTTTTGAAAGCAAAAGTATTACGCAACATGCATATGCTTGAATTTGGACAATTGACAAAACCAAACAAAAAAAATCCAACCAACCGAGAAGAATCTTCTACAATGCGAACCAGCCTGAGAAAGGGGGGACTTTAGGCCTCAAAACAGTGAGGGCTTAGCCCAAACCTATGCAGGGCCTTCTGGGGCATCCTCCTCCGGAGAGTTTATTTATTTATTTATTAGAAATTTTGTTGCCTAAAAGCACTATTTAAGCACATTTTGAAGGTGACCTAAGGATTAAGATCACTCTCAACGACAATTTAAAAAATTGTCGGTGATAAGCCAGTAAATGTCTTTTAATCTGCGCCATACAGCCTAACATTTTTATTATCTTCATGTGTGTCAGTATTGTGACCGTCTCCCCTCACCTGTTTAGCTAGCTGTGTTGTTGTTTATCCTCTCTCTCCTCTCTCACTCTTTCCCCAGTTGCTAAATCATATTTGTTGTCTCGCTCACTCCTTGCCTTTGGTAAAATTTAAGAGGAAGGAGTAGTTGCCGTGTTCTCAGTCACTCGCAGCCTCTCTCTCTCTCTCTCTCTCTCTCCCCTCGACGCTTAGAGGATTGTGTGGTCAATTAGCTCTAAACAATATAAATTTAGGCTTATGAACATAGGCGTAACTGCTTTAAAACACAAATATTTTTCAATCAGTTGTCTTATTGCTTTATAACTGTTAGTGAACTTTGCTAATAGCTCTTGAACATTTTTCGAAAGTTAACGTTACCTAACGATGCAGGCAGAGAGACTGTCGTGTCAGCTGATACTATTGATGTTAAAAGTTCTATGAAAATCTGACTTTATCCTTTTGCATCATTTTACGCTTACCTCCCTTCTCCACCGCTGAGTCACGTTGTTTGACTTTCTCTGACGATTTTAAAGTTTTTCATCCATGTTTTTCTTCGCGCTGAAGTCGAAGTTGGACCAGAGTTGTCCAGGCCTGTTCGTGAACTATGGCAAGGCGTTTCAGTAAGGAACAGCTATATAGGAGAGGACAACAGTCAGACCGCAACATCTTTAAAACAAAAACAAAAACAAAAACACACTCGGAACCAGCGTTCACTGCGCGTCACTGTGACGTAATAGACCATTCCTTAATTCGTAGCTAAACAGATCTTACATCACAGACACAACGGCGCGCTCTGCCTCTGCTGGCCAGCACACACACTAGAATTTGTCCAAAATAACAACTTGGTTTTTAAAGGTCATGAGATGCTGGGCTGGATATAAAAAAATCGGAGGTAAAGCTGAGGTGTGACGTCGCTCCTGCCGGCGAATGAAACCAAAAGAAACCATTAATATTTTTCATATAAAGTAACATGCATTAATTTAGTTATACTTTACAATAAATTATAATGGGGAGACGCACTCTGTGCTCCGTAGCTGTCTTGACACTGATACCATGCCTGCTGTCACCTCATGTTGAGTTTGAAGTCTCCCATTATAAACAGAAAGCTGAAGTCATCTAAAGGGAGATTATTTTCTGTCAGAGAGTTTTTGCGAGAGCCTATTAATTTTTTGACTTGAAACGTCTCCCGTGTCCAAAAACACTTTATTACCAATGAATGGGAGCTCTGTGCTTGACAACTGTTACACTTGCAGAGAATATCGATAAAAAAAATTTAAATAGATTAGTAGTCTACTAGAGTCGTCATTCAGCCTGTCCCTGACTCTCCTTTTTGTATCCACTCTGATTATGTGTTCCACTCAGGTAGCTCGTATCAGTCTACATGACTCATTAGCCGGCTGTGGAAATTGAATTGTGTGCCTTGACAGCTTGACTTTGGCAGAGCTTGTCTCTCTGCACGCTGCAAAAGCATCTCAAGTCTCCAGGTCCCAGAAGGAACAGTTTATGATGCCTCAGTGAGCACAGCGAGGGTGCTGTAAACCTTAACTGTGCCTTTAGTGAGGCTGAAACCTGTTCTAGCCTCCATCCTGTGCTAAGATGGTACCTTTAGTCTCCTGGGACCTAAGGTTGCTGTTTGATGTTTTGTATTTTGTTTCCTTCACGTTAATTGTAAATCATGATGTGTAAATTTTTCATCCAGAGCTGAAGCTGATCTTCCTCAGCACTACTTTCTTCTGTAATTTAAATTACTTGAAAATTTGTGGGGTAATGTGTTGTTTCATGCAGAGAGCACTTTAAAACTGTCCGATCTGAATTATATTTTGGACAGTGAACACTTATTGTCTTATGCATTAAGGCCCAGAGTAATTATTTGATTTACGTCTAGTGAGGAGCGGGAGGAAGAGGTAATATTGTGCTGCTGTGTGTGGAGGCAGCTTGTTGTGATAATTAACTATCTATTTATTACCTTTCCTTTTCTGGCTCTGCAGCGAGGAGGACGGGGAGCATGAGAAGAAAAAGATCTGGTACTACAGCACCAAGGTGCAGCTAGGGGAGCTTATCGAGTGCCTGGATAAGGAGTACTGGGAGATGGACCTCTGTGCCACTCTGGAGGAGATGAAGGAGGAGGTGCAGACTCACATGGACATCACCGAGGACCTTACCAACAAAGCCCGTGCAAACAATAAGGCCTACCTCACTGCCGTCAATGGTACAGATTTTTTCTTGTTATTGCACACTATAAGGGACATTCCCACTGTAGCCTCAACTTCAAGCTGTGTGTGTGATTATTGTTATTGTTGATTTAGGCTCAAATAGTTCATATAGCTGAGGTAGGGTGTCTATCTGGCCTTTATATGGATCAAGCTTTCAATGTCGTATCAGTCAGTTGTTGCTCTAATTAGGAGTCAAGGATTTACCTGGCAACTATCGAGAAGCTAGACAGCTAGCAAGTTTAAGCTTAAGTTAAAGTTTATTTAGAGCCACTCTTATAGTCTCAAATGGCTTTAGAGGGCTAAAGTTTACAGAAAAGAAAAACAACAGCACCTGACCTGAACCCTCATAGCGGGCGAGAACAATTTCCCCAAAGAAACCGAAGACTAAAAGGTAGCAAGGTACGGGAGAAGCTGCCTTTTGTACCTTTAGGTGTACTAATGCTCAAACTTTGATCATACTTGAGTCCATTTCATTGTTAATGTGATTCGCAGACCCAAATGGAGCATTTAAATGTGTCCGTCCAGCGGGGTTACATTCCTGCTCATTCTAGCCAAGCCCCAGTCCAGATAGCAGAGCTTCTGTTGCCTTTACCCGTCTAAAGTGATTTATGGGTTTTGCTGGTATTTTTTTCATCTCTTAAAAGCCCACTGCTGCCGCGGTGCAGTGCTGCCTACACCTTGCTTTGTTCAGTTTAGCTGGCGGGGATGCGGCTGTTTCTCTCCCAACGCAAACTGTAGCTTGAAAACATGGCTACCTGGAGAACATTAGACACTTTTTTCTGCCTTTCTAGGTTATAAACTCAGATTTAAGCATGCTGTTTAGTGCCTAAAACACAAGTTCATTCGCTTTCCCTCAACACAAAAGTTCCCTGTGCCACCGTTGTTATTTCTGAATTTGTTAATAACTTTGCCGATTGACTTGTCAAGAGTTTAAAAAAAGTTCTTGGCAGCGTTGAACCAGATGTGGGGCGATGTTACGCTCCATTTCCCTCCTTGTTTAGGATTCTTCTTTCAAAAAATGTTGCGCAGGGGAGGGTGATTTTCATATGGGACATGTGGGATGTTCTTGTGGTTTACAATGTTTTCATGCTTTTTGCCATCTGTAATGAGCCAATATGAACCCCGCTGGTACAGTTTGACTACCACTGGCCAGACATTCCTGCAGTGGTGTTTCTGACCTCATTCACTTGTCCGCAGAGAAAAGGCTTCAAAAGTTTTCATGATCTCAGACTCGTGCCTCGTCTGTTTTCCGACTAGATGTTGATCATCTACTCCCGAGTCCTGCTGTGTTGCACGGTGATATCATTTTTGATTGTATTTTTTATTCTTTTTTTTCCCCCCTTATTTTTCATCTGTAGAGGAGATCATGGAGCGTGTGAAGGTCAGGCAAGAGGCGCAGGAAACGAAGAGGCTAGCAGACGAGGCGGAGAAGACAAAGCCAGAAGCCGCAGAAAGTGGCCCCGCCAAGGCAGCGGAGGGCCCTGCTGAGCTCGCCACACCGCCAGACAACGGTGAAAACAAAGACAAGGAAGATGCTAGTTCACAGGGTAAAATGGATACTTCAGCATCATCTGTTTGCCTGTTTAGCTTTCTTTTCTCTCTCTCTCTAACGGTGCATCACTCGCCCTCACTCTTACACAGAAATCCCAACAGGATGGGTAAAAGAAGGTGCAATTTTCCCCATTTGGAAAGTGCAACTAAGTCTCTCAAATTTCCTTTTCTGTCACCCTGTGTGATTTTTATGTCGTACCACAGCAGCCAAAGGTCCCCATGCTGGAGAGGAGGGCAGCATGTCTGATCCTAAGCCGGGTTCAGCCGTGCAGGACTCTGCCGTCTCTAAAGCGGAATCCCTCGAGCCCAGTGGGGGGACCCGGCCTCCTCCGTTAGGGAGCCAGGAGGGCGGGCAGAGCGGGCAGTCCCCTGTAGTGGCAAAGCAGGAGAGGACAGGTACACAGAGGAGTCAGAGAGGGGTTCACATCTACTCCGGTGTCCACCTATCAGCAGCGTCTGCATCATGCCTTTCTGTTGGCCTGCTCATCCATCTTTCATCTGCCTGCTTATAAGCATTGGTCGCCATGTATCCCAGCACATTCACCTGTTGCCTTGTAAAGGGACAGCCACACTGATCTGTTTTGCCTGTCTGTACATTTGATTTTCAGTTCATTTTCAGTGAAAGGTGTCTGTTCGTCTGGACAGGGCTGATGACACGCTTTCCAGATTTCCAGCCGCTTTGATGGAGAGAAAGTTCCATCAGTTCTATTTTGTTGACCTTTTGCTCGCAATCTGTTTGGCTCGTAAGAATCGAGGAAACGCTCCCAGGTTGTTTTCTGGGAAAATGGCAGGGAGCGCTGAGACCTGCGAGGAGGCTTAATGCAGCGTATCCCATCCTGCTGTTGTATGACTCATCATCAAAGGATTACAGAAACTAAGATAAAACAGAGAGAGCCTGGCATAAGGTTGAAATGATTATGGGTTTGCCAGGTTGTTTTTTTTTTATTGACTAAGTGTAGTTCTTTTGCCATCTTAAGTATGCCTTCTCTAATTCTGCCGTACCCACCACATTCACCACCCGAAACAATGCAATGGGCAAAAATCCTGTGTTCTGAGAGATCATTGTGGCTTCCCCCTAAGAGTCTGAGCATACGTTGCCATGCTAGGCACGGCTGTTTTCAGCTTCTAGTTGCATTTGTTTGCCCCGTTTGAGTTTATTATGCTGGCTTGGCCTTTGTTGTTTTCCCTTTTTGTTTAACGTGGCAGGCTGCTGTGTACACTCTCTAACCGATGATCCATTTCCCTCAGTTGCTTTTGAAAATAACGCTTCCTCAGCTGACCTTCCTCAGATCCCTTCTTATTCTATAGGCCTGCATGCATCACAAGTGCCGTGAAAGAGCTCTTTGTGGGTCTTTCTGGTCGGTTCTTGGACATAAATAACAAGTGTACCATCGGAGCCTCTTCACAGACACAAGAAAAACTCTTCTGAGCAGTGGCCCTTCAACTGAATGTTGCTCATTTGTATAAAAGTGCCTTCTTTTTTTTTTTTTTTTCCCCCTCGCTCTACAAAAACACTTAAGCATTCACCACTCATGCACCACTAGAGTGCCCGTAATTAGCCTGTTTCTTTGCATATTCCTTTTAACAGCATCTTTCTATTATCTCCAGTACACATGTAATTGGATAGCGAGGAGATAATGAGAAGATTTTCTCCTCTCATTGAATTGTTTCAGTGAGATCTTAAGCCACTGCGAGCCATTTTGTGTGCCGTTCGCCTTCTCATGACCCTCTGTAAGCGCAGGGCCTAAAACTGTTGTATGCACCTGCTCCGGTGGCTAAATGTTCCATTCATTTTTGCCGCATTCACTCCTTATGTTGTTTTATGCATTGTGTCCTGTGCTCATGCTCTTTAAAAGCTTGCTTTTGGCACTACGGTGGCGAGCGTCCCTGGCAGCAACTGCCACGCTAAGTCTGTCACAACCGGCTCCTTATTCTCATTCCAGTTTATGGGGAAAATGGGCTGGGTTCCTCTCGCTCAGACAAAAGGCTCTCTGCCTGGACGCCCCACCTGCTACCTCGACGACAAAGAGCTGCATATAGATGCAGGATTCCCGCCCGTAACAGCTCAAAAGCAGAAGCCGGTGTCTTCATTTGGAATCGCAGCGAGTGCGCGGCTTGCTTGTTCAAACCATGTGGCCTTTCTCAGCTTGGGCGAGGAGGGGGTTAATTTTATCGAGCTGCCTGGACTGCTGAAGCGCTTATTAAGCATAATCACTGATGCAGCAGCTTGTTGCTAATTGTGCATTATCATCAAGGAGCAGGTGATTGGTTTTGTCATTCATCTCCTCTGTGTCGCTGTCATGCGTGATTCCTGTGTTGTGTTACTCACACAGCCGGAGCCTGTTGCTACTGTTACTGTTGTCACTTCCTGCCCCCTTTTCCTCCCCCCAGTTCTCGGTTTTACCGCTGTACTCAGTCTTTCCTGCCTTCTCCCTTTCAGATAAGGATGTACAAGCAGAGTCTAGCAGCGAGGAGAAGACCCAGCAGTCTGCTCAGCCAGAGGCGAGCAGCAGCAGCAGCGGCGGCGGCGGCCAGGTGTCTGGTCCTGGGAGCCTCGGGAAGCCGGAGGAACCTGACCTGGCTGACAGGTCATCCCGGTCCTCTTTCACCAGCCAGGATGGGACAGGTAAACATGAGACAGGATGACAAGATGACGAAAGCAAAACAAGGAGTCGAAATACAAAAAAACATACACGCTTTAAGTTGTGTTTGTCTGTCTATTTGAGTCTATTTACTGAATTTGTTACGTTGTTACGGTGCTGATAGTGTCATCTTTTTTATGACTGGCAGAGGAGTATAACGAGAAGGTCAGGAGTGACAAAACGGCAGCAGAGCGGGAGTCTGATAACCCAACACCCAGAGGCAGCAAAGAGGTGAGATATGTGTATCTGTGTGTTTGATGGTATTACAAACTCCAATGAAAAAGTTGTCTTACAGTAAAGTTGTAGTTCAGATTGACTCATTTCTGGTTAAAAGTAAACGAATCCTCTTAAAAATGCATCTTGGACAGTTCGGTTTAATAATTTTCCTTCTCCCCCACACGCTTCAGTCATCTCCCGCGCGCTCAGACAGCGGCTTCTTCAGAAAGGACGCCGCGCTGAAGACCAATTCAAACAACTTGTTCAAACTGGGCCAGGAGGGTAAATACAGAGTCTACCACAACCAGTACAGCACCAACGTCCTGGCCCTCAACAAGCACCAGCACCGCGAGGACCACGACAAGCGGCGCCACCTCTCCCACAAGTTCAGCCTCACCACCGCCTCCGAGTTCAAATGGAACGGCTCCATCCACGGCTCCAGAGTGCTCACCGTCTCCACCCTGCGCCTCACCATCATCCAGCTGGAGAACAACGTCCCCGCGCCGTTTATGCACCCAAACTGGGCGTCGCATAGGTACGACTTCAGTAATATGACACCTACTTCTTACTTGGGAAACAGCGGCCCTTGAGCTTGTGAGCAGAATCTGAAATTAAATTTTTGGCTCTCCTGCCAAGAGCTGGTAAAATGAAAAAACTGCACTGTACCTGCCAAGAATATTTCCAATGAATATACAGTTTTTCAGTGAAATAAGTCAACCCACCAGTTATATATTTTTTAATGTATGGCATCAGGTATGTGCTAAAAGATTTGGTAACACACTATTAAGCATTGGATAAGCATTAATAAATACTGAATTCATCATTTATAAGGCATTAGTATATAGTTTATAAACACAATTAAAAATGTCAATGATGAGTAAAACATTTTTATCTGTTACAAGTGTTACAAGGATTTCAATATAATCAAGGTATTCATAAGTTGTTTTACTGTATTTTTTGCTTGATGTTCATTTCAGCCTCAGTTAGGAAGGGTTCTGTTGTCTTACTCAAGGACATGAATGCTCTGCAGAAATTTGATGAACGTGGTTGCTGTAGTTGCAGTGCAATCAAGGAAGTCCTGTGCAAATACAAAGTCACTGTGATGTCTAATTTTGATGCTGTGAACCCTTGAATTCAATACAAAACATGAGGTTTCTTGCAGAAGTGACATTTACCTCTTGGTTGCGCTTTGACACAGTTTTACATTTTCGAATGTGCCGAAGCGCCGTGGAAGAACGCTGCAGCTACGCTTGGCTGCACGTTGATTCGTATCTGCGTCTCCTGACTTGCCCCTGCGTGCTTTCCCCAGGTCCAACTGGAACAAAGCTGTCCAGATGTGCAGCAAAGCCCGGGAATTTGCTTTGGCCCTGGCCATCCTGGAGTGTGCCATCAAGCCAGTTGTCATGCTGCCCGTGTGGAAGGATTCTCTTGGACACACAAGGTAAGAGTGGAACAAACCCAGCCGCAGGGAGTTAATGGCAATTAAACACATTTTATTAGCAGCTGTCGGGTACACATACAATTTAACACATTAGCACAGTTTGCTGAGTGAAATAGTTTGTTGGAGGCTTGACATTGCTAATTATGATCTATTTATTGCACCAGTGGTACCTTCAGCCATTTAATCACCCCCTCTTTTAAAACAATAAAACTGCTGTGGCTATCAGTGTATACAGAGTGTACACTGTGTAATGCGCAATGGCTGGAGGGGGGTGTTGCAGGTCAAACAAGTTAACAGAATCACTTCTTCACAGACTTAGTAACTTAGTGACACATCCTGCACTTTTTTCCCGTTTCTTTAGGCTACATCGCATGACCTCGATGGAGCGGGAGGAGAAGGAGAAGGTGAAAAAGCGAGAGAAGAAACTGGAGGATGAGGAGACGATGCAGCAGGCCACCTGGGTGAAGTACACCATCCCCATCAAACACCAGGTAGGACAACGGTACCTTTCATGTGTCGTCCAGCTCCTCTTGTGACCACAGAGCACAAGATATGTCGTTGTAGATCAAAGCTTTTAATCCAGTGAAGTATATGGACAGCATTAGACCAGAGCCTTTCAGAATAAAAGACCCATCTATGTTCATCTTAAATTTTCATGAGTAAGTCTTAATTAGATGGCATCACAATTACCAGTTACTAAGTGACTAAAAAAACAAACTAAGCATGGTACTCTTACTTGAAATGTTTTTAACTTAAAACATGCTAAGCTCTTAGCATGGCCAGGATGGTGCATCAGCAGGTTCTGTCTCTTTAAAATAGTGAGGTGAATAAAAGCTCTGCACTGTGAAATGAGGATCCTGATGAACATACAACCTCAGGTTTTATCCCTTTATCTTTAGATTGCATGTTTGAGTGTGATGAACATTGATAGTGGAAAAAAGGGGAGTTTACTTTCAGGTACTGTGGAATGTTCAAACTCACATGGTTCCCGTGGTTCCTCATCTGAAGACCTCATTATTTTCACTGCCCTTATGTTGCTTGTTTTTCTTCACTTAGGTGTGGAAACAGAAGGGGGAGGAGTACAGAGTGACTGGGTATGGAGGCTGGAGCTGGGTCAGTAAGACCCACGTGCCACGTTTTGTTCCGAGGCTACCGGGGAACACAAATGTAAACTACCGCAAAGCACTGGAGGGTGAGGACTGAGCTGTTGTAGTTTTCCACTGTTATTAGTCTTGTTTTCCTCACTATATACTCCAGTTTTGTCTTGTATTACGGCTACTGATTTATTCACTTTCCTTGCAGCAGCTAAAAAGGGCAAAGAAAATGCAGTGGCCGGCGCGAAAAAGCATAACGAGTTGATGGGAGCTGAGAAGCAGGCTGCTCAGAGCGCTGTGGATAAAGACAAGGAGCAAGTGCCCTGCACTGTGTCATCTCAGAGCCCTTCTTCAGAGGAAGGGCAGACTGCAAAAGAGACGGAAAGGATCACGGAGGAGGAGGAGGCAGAAAAAAATGTGGAAAAGAAGACTGATGAAAAAATGGAGGTTGATCCCCTCCCAGAAACTCCTACTTCCAATGAAGAGACAGGTAGATGATTGCAGTTATATTCATCTCTTCTAATTGCAAGCCCTTTACCTTTAGATTGTGCTTGTTGTTTTTGAATGCATATCCATTTTCAAACATGCTTGCACCCAAACTAATGCTCTTCTTTTTAGTCCAGAATGAATACTAAAGATCTGGTTTTAATTCTATCATTCACTGACTCCTGACTCTCTCAATCTTAGACAATCCCGTCAAGAGAAGCCCTTCTCCGCCTGCTGGCCGGACTGTAAAAGAAGAAGCCGTACAGGGAGTTGAAAAACCCAAGGAGGACAACTTGGCATCCAGACCCTTCAACTATGATGTCGTGAATGTCAGCGAGGGCTTCCAGTTGCGGACCGCTTATAAGAAGAAGGTAAAGCCCTCCAAACTGGACGGACTGTTGGAACGCCGGGTCAAGCAGTTCACCTTGGAGGAGAAGCAGAGGCTGGAGCGTCTGAAGCAAGCGGCCCTGCTGTCCAAAATGGTCGCCTCAAAGCCTGCTGCTGGGATCAAGACTGAAGGCTCGGCAGTGACCAAACAGGAGCCTGCAGTGACCCCGTGTGCTAAAGCGGAAGAGAAGCAGGCCATCGCACAAATGAAAGACCCGGTGGTTAAAAAGCTGAACTTTGACCAGGAGCAGACGGAGACAAAGACTCAGACAGGCAACTTGGATGTCAGATTAGGCTCTACAGAATCCACAGCACCCAACCACAGCGCACAGACAGAGGCAAATGCTGTGCAGGTGAAGGGTGGTGAGGCCTTAGCCCATAAAGAGGTGAATGGAGGGTCCCAAGCTGACACTGAGCTCAACAGTAAAACAGACTGTGTGTCAGAGCCAATAGTAAGTACGGAAAAACCTCCCAAACCAGATGTGGCTCGAACAGCAGAGAACGCTAAGAAGCGTCGGTATGAGGAAACCGAGCAGGGTGGTGGACAGAAAGACACAGAGAGCGTGGAGGTAGACCAAAGCAAAACCAGTCCAGTGCAGGTGAATGGGAAGGCTGCGGTCCCTCCTGCTCCTGTGGACTCGAACACAAGCTCGGACCTGGCCTGCCGGGTCCAAGACGACATAAAACCTGTGCCTCAGAAAGAACCCGTCAAGTCTTTGATGAATGGGAGCCTCTCGCAGAATGATGTGTCCAACATGGACCATCCGCCTCCCTTGAAGGTCCCAAAGTTGGAGAACCATGTGGCAGAGAAGGGAGACTCTTCGTTAGGTGCCGCTATGGTAGCAAATAAGAACCCGGAAGTGCCCATGGACAAACAAGAGGTATCGTCCAATAAGCTTCCTTCCTCAACCCCTTCTAGCCTGAGTCCTAACAGTACAGACAATGGCAATAGTAATGAAGGTCTGAAGACTGTCACCCAGGCGGGCATCACCTCAACTACCTGTTCCACAGCAGCCTCCGATTCCCAGACCGCTGAGGAGTCCTGCAGCAATATCAAGCCTGCTGGGATTTCTCCAGCAGAAAGCAGTGCCGTCTCCACCCTCTCCACCTCCACCACCACCAACACCAACAAAACCACCACCGCCTCCCAGCTCAGCTCCCCGGCCCCTAAGGCAGTTGTCTCCCAGGAGACCAAAACCAACCTCGCAGCAATGCTTGCAGACACCAAGACGGGTGTGTCCGGCTCAACGCCGACGAGCTCCATGACGGTTAGTAAGGAATATTCTACCAGAGACCGGGTCAGCCTCCTCAAGTTCTCCAGATCCAAGAAAGCTCGCTCGGGCACGGCTCTGCCGTCCTACCGCAAGTTCATTACCAAGAGCAGCAAGAAGAGCATCTTTGTCCTACCCAATGATGATCTGAAGAGGCTGGCGAGAAGGGGGGGAATCAGAGAGGTGCCTATCTTCAACTACAATGCCAAACCAGCCCTGGACATCTGGCCCTACCCCTCACCCAGGCCCACATTTGGGATCACATGGAGGTTGGTATCACATTTACACTAGTAGGCCTTTTCACAACTTAAATATCGTGTTTCCGAGTTGGCACTTGTAAAATTGGATATACAGTAGTCAGTATAAGATCTTATTTCAATGCAACACAATGGATATGTTGATGTTAGCCAGGATACTGAGGCTTGTAAAAAGTGTGTCCCCTTGATGATCATCTGTCTTTGGCTGATGTGCTTTTTATGTGGTAATAATTGGAATTTTCTTTTGATTAATGTACACAGCACAATACAAAAATGCATATGAACAGCATATCAACATCTAATCTTGAAGAACACCTTAATTGGCACATGAATGCTTGAATACTGTGTGCACGTAAACACACTCCTCGTCGTTGTGCTTCATAGTCCCGGTCACCCCTGTGTTTCATTCAGGTACCGTCTCCAGACTGTGAGGTCACTTGCGGGGGTGAGCCTGATGCTGAGGCTGCTGTGGGCCTGCCTGAGGTGGGACGACATGGGCGTCAAGCCCTCTGCCGCTGTAGGGACGACTCGGAAAGGTGAGGATATGCCGATCCTCCCCTTCGTGGTTCTTTCCCTTACTTTGGGCTGCTTCTCTGTGTGCAGGTGTTTGAGGGTGCATCCTTACATTGGTTTGCAGCTCACTGCTATATTGATTTTGAGAAACTTGATTTAATTTAATGTGATTATTTCCTCAAAGTCAAGCTAACAGCATGGCGCTTTTATCTCCCTGTGGAAAGATAAAGCCGGTTTGACTGTTCTCTCTAAAAATTAAACACAAAAGTTGATGGAGAATTTTGTATTTAGATCCTTAAAACTTTAGAAGACTGAGCAAATTTTAAAAATGCCACAGTCAAACTCATTTTTGTGAATTTTCATTGAGCTAATAGCTTTTTAGTCATTACACTACCATTTCTTCACTAATCTGTCTTTTAGTGCAATAGACTGAATATTGCTTTTTTGTTTAATCTCATCCAGCCATTGATTGTTTTGTGTGATTGCTCCTCCTGTCTTAAAGTTATTAAAAATCGTGCAGTACAGATGTAGTTGTTGTTACATATTCCTTCATAGTACAGTTCTGTTCCTTTAGATGAAGACAGACTTAGTTACATGTTGGTCACATAAAATATGCATGCGTTGCTAACATTTCATGGGTGGGTGCCACTAGTAGTATAAATACACCGTCTTGTGTTTTAGATTACTACCATTTGAAGCAATCATACTGATGTGATGTTTGATTCTCTCTTCAGAAACCACAGACACGGACATCATCACAACGGAGATCATCAAACGAAGAGATGTTGGGCCTTACGGCATACGCTCAGAATACTGCATCAGGAAGATCATCTGTCCCCTTGGCAACAGAGACACTCCCAAAGGTAAAAATTCTGTTCAGGTTTAGCCAGAAAAAAAAAAGATCAGATCAGAGTGTCTTGATCGTCAGTTTCTTTAGAGATGGCAATATGTTCCTCACATTTCCTCTCCTCCCTCTCCCCGAGTAGAGACCCCCACCCCCCAGAGGAAAGGCCTGCGCTCCAGCGCCTTGAGGCCCAAGAAGGCGGAGCCAGCCAAGCTAACTGGACCCATTGCCATGGAGACGTGGGTGGCTGAGGAGGAGCTGGAGCTGTGGGAGATCAGGGCCTTTGCTGAAAGGTTAGAAAGACATGACAGGCTAGACAATGAAACTGTTTTGCGGATCACTGAATTTCTACAGCACTGGTGATGTTTTTCCCTTTATGTGCTTAATATGAGTACATGGTTTTTGTTTCTTTCGCAATTTGGGGGCGGGGGTTTGCGGTAGTGCACAGAAACCACAACTCACAACCTTTTCCTTTATTGCAGGGTGGAGAGAGAAAAGTCCCAGGGTTCAGATCCCTCAAAGATCGGTAGCACTCTGAAGACGGCAGAAGATGTCAAGGCCCACTTGGAGTTACAGCTGAAACAGGCCAGACTGGCTGCCCAGCAGGTAGGAGCACTGCACATTTCACAGTTGCATTTTCGGCTATTTTTTAGCTGATGACATTAGTGGGCAGGTTTGGTGTCTTGTTCAAGGACACTTCAACAGTTGAGAGACACATTGGCTCTTTCAGTGATCAAATCTGTGGCCCTCCTGTTAACGGGAGGCCACCCTGCTGCCAAACATAGAGTCTGCACACTGAAGATCCTTTTGGGATCCAAATGTTGATCAATAATTAAAGTTTGGGGGCACTTTATATTTCAGTATGTGGACACTGTTTTTTCATAAAATACCGAATGTTGCCAGGATCAGTGCCATGCTGTATTGAGCCATTGAGCGACCTGACAACAGAAAAGGTTTCTCCTTTCCTTATTAATAACACACCTGGATATAAGATCAATGGACACTGTGTCTGATACATTTTGAAAACAACAACGCATGAGAGCACTTGAAGCTACTTTAGCAGTTGAGTGCTTTACAATGCAGAGCTCATATTAAAACCACGTGCCATGTGGAGATGAATATGGTGACATAGAAATATTGCTAATTGATGCATTAATTTGCTTAATGAATGGACTCATTAGTATACTCATTAGTGTCTGTGTTCTTGTTTGTCGCCCTGTTTTTCATTTCATATTTCAAAACGTTTTCTGGATATGCGCTCACCAAATAGTTCCAGGGCGACCACAAGCTCAATAACAAAAATGGAGTGCTTTCATTTCCTTTGATCAAATATTATACCGCTCATTTTAATTGCATCTTGTAGCTGAATTTAGCCAATTACCGACTAATTGTTACCTTTTGTTTCAGAAACGTCTTGAACAGCAGAAAACAGGCGCGACCCCCCCCACTTCATCAACCACCACCACCA
>OMLF01020450.1:23647-53743 GCA_900302615.1 Holocentrus rufus
ACCACCACCCCCACGACCAGCACTCCCACCACCCCGACCTGCGCAGGCCAGAAGACAGGCCAGGTCACGTCTGGAACCAAGATGGTCCTGGCCTCCAAACTGGGCTCCCCGGTTTCCTTCCAGCAGGACAAGAACTTCCAGCAGTCCTTTGCTTCCTGGGTCAAGCAGGGTCAGACCAACAACAGCTCAGGTGAGCAGGTGGATGACAGGGAGGATTTGAAATTCATCTCACTCCATGGTCGTGCCCGTGAGTTGCATGCGTTCCCATCCTTCATTTTGTGTGGGAGACACGCAGAGAAAAACAAAAAGATTTTGTGGTTAGACCCATTTTTTTCTGTTCTCCATTTTTCATTTTTTCCCCCCCTTACCATTTTTGGTTGTCGCATAAGAAACTATAAAACGTCCATCTTTGGCATGACTCTTTTCACAACATTTTATTCGTGCCAGTTGCCCATAATGGTACATGTGACTGGTTTGCCAGTCACAGTTTTGTAGCTCGTGGTGTCCACTCTTGTTCCTGTGAAAATCAGGATTTCAATTTTTTTAGTTCTTCAGATCCTAGAGTAACACATAAGAGCCTTTGTACGCTGAGAGCTTAAATCACACGATTAATGAGCACTCCCAAATTGTCAAAACAACAGCCGCTTTGTTGACCCAAACCTTCCCAGTGGACACCACAGCTGTAGACTGGCTGTTGTGGTGGCCCTTTGGGTACGCGTGACTGCAGGTGGCATGGTGTGTCTTGCAGCCTCCACAGGCTCGGTGGCCACCATGGCTAGCAGTATCACCACCTCAGGGCAAACCTTCCAGATCGCTGGCGGCCCAGTGACCGTGGCTGGTCAGGTCCTCACCGCCAAGCTACCGCTGCCTGCTAACAGCAAGATTGTCACTCTCAACATGCCAACCACACAAGGAGGTAGGGAGCCAGAGCGCCGTCGTTCCTTTTCGGTTGGTTCGCGCTTGATTACGTTTGCTGCAGTGTGAGGAACGTAAGGACTGTCATGTGAGATCCAACAATCTGCCTTGTGATAACAGAGTGATACAGTGTGCATGTATGATGCCCTTTGATGTGTGTGGTGTTGTTGTTGTTGTTGTGCTGAGGGAAATTTGTCAGAAGAAGAGATCACTATGCCCCATCGCAGATTGCAGATTTCATTTGGTTTGTTTTTTTTTTTCTTGCAGCTGCTGTTTTGACCACTTTGATTCTGTTGTCTTTCTGTTGCCATGCATAGAGTGAAAAAGCTTTTCAAATGTAAAATTGCCTTTTTAGAAATTGACTTACAAATTCTTTTGACCCTGAGCCAGAAGACTTTACAGTTTTTGTACAGCAAATGAGACAGTGCAAAGTCCCTCCCCTCCACAGATGCATTTTGTATGCATCCTGGATTTTATCACTGCATGCGCTCGATATCTGCCCGCCGCCCTGCTCACTCACTTGCACTCCTCGACAGGTGTGGTCCAACAGAAAGTCCTTGGCATTTTCCCCTCTGGGCCTCCTGCTAACCTGCGGACATATAGCACATTGCACCCCACCACTGGCAACATCAACCTCAGAGCCACCACCTCTGCCTCGACCACTCAGCAACAGGTAAAGATACAAACTCAAGATTCTTGCTTTGTCTTTAATCTACTAGTCCTTGCACTGTCAGTCTATTTTTACCCCAAACTTTCTTCCTCTCCTTTTCACTTTTTACTTTACACAGATAAAAAATGCTAAGCATGACCAATCGCTCATTGGTTAGTTCTGATTCTGAGTAAGCATATTTCTGTGCTGTATTCTGCCTTATCATCTTATTATCGACTGCTGTCCCAGGGCACCACAGCAGGAGGTCAGGTGCGGCCAGGCACAACTATGATGCAGTCACCGACCCAGGGTACTTCAACAATGGCCAGGAGTCCAATGGTGGCTCAACAAGGTATTCTGTACATGAGTAGATAAAATTCTCATCATTCAAAATAAATTCACCCTATTCTCTTTATTCAGCCTTTGTGTCTATTTTTTTGTGTATAATTATGAGCTGATAATGTAAGTTTTGTGTAATTGTTATTTTGTTATCCTAGGTTGAAAATGTTTGACTATTTATTTGCATGCTAGCACAGGTGAAATGTTTGATGGGGATGATCTGTATTGATTTGAAATATGTAGCTATTTGATTCCTGTTGTCTTGAATAGATGTGTGTTGCCCCTATGAAGTTCTTCCATGTCTTTCTGTTATTCTTACTTTCTTTCATTCCCCTCAGGCCAGCCACAGCAGCCTGTAACCCAGATGGGCCGTGTCCAGCCTGGTTCCACAGCTGTGTCCAGTGCTAGTCCTGTGCAGACCACCGCAGGTCAGAGAGTGCTGGGTGCTGCACCGTCACCTCGTGCAGCCACCCCAGCGCCGGGACATTCCCCTGCTGCCCCTCCACCGGCTTCCCAGACCAACAGACCTCAGCAGGGTCAAGTCAGACTCACGATGGCCCAGCTCACGCAACTGACGCAGGGTGCACAGGTGAGGCGGACATCCTTTATGTACCCCACCTCCCTATTTGACTCTTCTCCTCCCTCCTTACATTCCTCTTGTAAAATGCGATTTGCACGCCGATGTAACAAAGTATATGTGTATAATAGCTGAGAGTGTGATCTCTTTTGTCTGCAAGGGAGGGAACCCAGGTCTGACGGTGGTGATCCAGGGCCAGGGCCAGACCCAGGGCCAGCTACAAATCATCCCACAGGGGGTAACTGTCATCCCTGGCCCGGGGCAGCAGCTCATGCAGGCAGCCATGCCCAATGGCCAGGTCCAGCGTTTCCTCTTCACCCCCATGCCTCCAGCCTCGTCAGCAGCAACCTCAGCACCTACCGCCACTACCATTGCAAAACCTGTTCCAGCCCAGACCATTCAAACCCCCATGTCATCACCATCCCAGGTCAGACCCCCTGCACAAGTCCAGACAACCGCCTCCGCCTTAGCCCAAACCCAAGTCACAGCTCCTGTGCCTGTCCCAACACAAGTCGCAACCCAGGCCTCAACCCAAATGCAAGTTTCTGCCCCAGCCTCAGTCCCTGTGCAGCCACTAACCGCAGCCCCAGCACAAGTTGCAACCCCGACCGTGACTCAAACACAAGTCTTCACCCAAGCCCCAGCCCCTGTACAAACCCAATCTGCAGTCCCACCCATGGGTCAAACACAAGTTTCTGGCCTCATCCCTGCTTCGGTCCCAGGCCAAACACAAGCTGCAGCTCCATCCATGGGCCAAATGCAAGTTTCTGGCTTTGCCCCAGCCTCAGTACCTGCACAAACCCATGCTGGAGCATCTGTACCTGTCCCAGGACAGATTGCAACCCAGGCCCAAACATATGCCTTCGCCTCTAGCCCTGCCCTAAACTCAACCTCTGTCCAAATGCAGGTTGCAGCTTCTGTTTCTGCTTTAGCCCCAGTCCCAGTCACACCTCCTGCCCAAATTGTCGCCTCAACAGCCACTGCAAACTTTGTCCAAGCCCCAGTCTCTGTTCCTGTAACTGTTGCCACACCTGCCCCAATTATAACCCCTGCCCTCGCTCCAGCCTCTGCTCCTGTTGTAGCTGCTGCCTCCAGCCAAGTTGCTGTCCATTCCCCAGCCAGAGCCACAGCCCCTGTCCCTTTCCATGCCACAATGGCCAATGCTGCTGTCACACCAGTCACAGCCACTTCTACAACGCCTTCAGTGCCAGGTAAGCCCCCAAAGACCAAATGCACACACCACTGAACCCGCTTAAAGTGTACTGTAGGCTAATACTACTGTAAATGTTGTACTGTTGACTTTTGTATGTTTGAGCATGAGCTTGTATGAAGTGTAATGCCTCACTTCTCTCTCTTCCTGATCCATCTTGTAGCTCTGATGGAACAGAGAGCAGCTCAGCCTCAGGTTTGGACTCCTGCCTCATCTCAAGCCCAGACTCCAGTCCAGCCAGCTCAGCAGGCTGCAGCTCCTGTTCAGCCCCCTGCCCTGGCCCCGCTATCCTCCCTTGCCACTGTACCTGTCTCTGCCCCCGCACCAGTCTCCACACATTCACCCATTACCTCTCTGACTAAACCACCTCTTCCCCCTCATCCTCAAGCACAAGTCCAGCACTCTGCTGCTGCATCCGTGCAGCACGTAGCTCAAATGCCAGTCTCACCAGTGCAGGTTCATATGAAGGCTCTACCTGTCTCTTCTATAGTTACCACAGTGAGGCCAGGCCAGCCTCAACTCCAGCCTCAGACCAACACACAACTTCAACCCCAGCCTCAAGCCCAAATCTGTGCACAGATTCAGGTCCAGCCCCATAGTCAAGCCCAGCAAATGACACACATTCAGCCCCAAACCCATCTTCAGGCCCAAGCACAAGCCCAAATCCACCCCCAGGTCCGAGTCCAATTTCAGCCACAGGCACAAATTCAGCCACAAACTCAGCAGCAGCCCCAAGCCCAAGTTCAGCCCCTGGCTCAGATTCAACCTCAGGTGCAGTTTCAGTCCCAGTCCCAAGCCCAAGCTCAAAACCAAACCCTGCCCCAGCCACAGGTCCAGACCCAGACCCATCTCCAATCAAGAGTACAACCTCAGTACCACCCCCAGGTACAAGTTCAGTTTCAAACGCAGGCTCAACCGCAGCCTCAGGCTCAGCAGCAGCCCCAGGTCCAACCTCAACCACATGTTCAGTCACAGCCTCAGGTTCAGTCTCAGGCCCAAACTCAGCTCCAGCCCCAACCACAGATCCAAACCCAACTCCACCCCCATGTTCAAGTTCAGTTCCAGCAACAAAGTCAGATTCATGCACCGCCTCAGGCCCATCCACAGCCCCAGGTCCACACACAGTCACCTGTTCAAACTCAAGTCCAAACCCAGTCCCAGGTTCAAGTTCAGTTCCAGCAACAGACCCAAGTCCAGCAACAGCTTCAGGTCCAAGCCCAACCCCAAGTCCAAGCCAAACTCCAAGTCCAGTTCCAGCCTCAGAACCAAACTCAACTTCAAGCCCAGCCTTCGATTCAGGTCCAGTCGCCAATCAGGCATCAGCTGATCACCGTTCCAGGTCTTCAACAACCAGTCCAGTTACTCTCGGCTCTCCCGCCACACGTTGCAGCTCAGATCCAAGCCCAAATCCAGGCACAGGCACAACAGCAGGGTGGTGCAGTTCCTCAGCAGATCAAACTGCAGCTGCCTATTCAGATCCAGCAGCCAGGGGGGCAGGTACAGACCCACCAGATCCAGAACATGGTGACCATACAGGCGCCGGCAAGCGTTCAGGAGCAGCTCCAGAGGATGCAGCAGCTCCGAGACCAACAACAACAACAACAACAGCAGCAGCAGCAGCAGCAGCAGCAGCAACAACAACAACAACAACAACAACAACCGCAGCAACAACAACCGAAGAAGAAGAAACAGCAGGAAGCCAAAAGGGAGCAGAAGGAGCATAACCTGCAGGCCACAAGCCCTGGAGATGGGAGTCAAAAACAGGTGTGACTCACAAAGAACTGCTTGTCATGATTGATTCACCATTGCTTCCCAATGATGATTGCTGTCATTTAAAAGCAACTAGATAAAGTATTGTTCCATTTTCAGGTGGCTGTGAAGCAGAATGCTACCGCAGAACAGCTGAAACAGAGGAAGACCCTGGCTGCAGCTGAGCGAGAGGAGAATCAGAGGTCTGGCTCTTCATAATTACAGAACTATTGAGCATTACATTAAATATTCATACATATTGTAGATGGCAGCAGTATTTCCTTTATATAAACCAAACACCTCCAGTGTACAAATGCTAAATGTCCAAATGAAAGCCACTCATTTACCAATTACCTCTACCACTCAGATCTACAAATTGTTCTACAGGAAACACCAATAACCTAACCTTCTGCTTTCATCTGTCCAGGATGATTGTGTGCAATCAGGTGATGAAGTTTATCCTGGACAAGATTGAGAAGGATGAGAAGCAGGCAGCTAAGAAGAGGAAGAAGGAGGAGGTGGTGGAGCAGAAACGCTCCAAGCAGAATGCCACCAAGCTGACAGCGTTGCTCTACAAGCACAAGGAGCAGCTTAAGGCTGAGATCCTGAAGAAGAGGGCCCTGCTGGACAAGGAGCTGCAGCTGCAAGTGCAGGTCAGCACACATTCTGCCTTTACCGGACTGAATATGTATACAGAGTGTGAAAAGATGTCTATATGAGCTATTCTTTATCAGGTATCACTTTCAGAAAGCAGTCTAATATACATGACAGGACGATACCGTGTATGAGATGATGCACTTTTCTATCTGTTATACATTATAACTATTGAACTGTGTTACATGGGTGGTGTTTTAAGTGATATTTATTTGGTTTGTGTCTGTGTGTGTGTTTGTCTCCTTCTCAGGAGGAGCTGAGAAGGGACATCGCCAGGCTACAAAAAGAAAAGGAGAAGGCCCGAGCTGCTATCGCTCAGGCCGCCGCCGCTGCAGCCGCGGCCAAGGCTGCCTCCCACTCTTCCCACTCCTCCCATTCCTCCCACTCTTCTCACTCTACCCATTCCTCTCACTCGAGCCACACAGTGACCTCGCCCTCCTCGTCCCACAAACGCAAGAGGGATGAGGAGAGAGACAAAGACAGAAACCGAGATAGGGACAGGCATCGCGACAAGGACAAGAAGCGGGACAGGGACAGAGATAGGGACCGGGACAGGGACAGATACAGAGACAGAGATAAAGACAGGGATCGGGAGAGAGACCGAGATCGAGACCGGGATAGACACCGGGACAGGGACAGCGAGAAGGACAGGGACAGGGACAGAGACTCCAGCTCTTCGAAACACAAGAAGAAGAAGACTATGTCTACTACCTCAAAAGATCACAGGAAGGACACCAAACTGTACTGCATCTGCAAAACACCTTACGACGAGTCAAAGTAAGCCCACCAGAGGATGCGAAAAAATTTCCTCACACTTGGCTACATTTTATCATCTCGATTTTATTGAGACCGCAAACTGAAATGTCATTTTCTCTCAGGTTCTACATTGGCTGCGATCTGTGCTCCAACTGGTTCCATGGTGCCTGTGTTGGCATCACAGAAAAAGAGGCCAAGAAGTTGGAAGACTTTGTGTGTAATGACTGTAAACGTGGCCAAGAGGGAGGAAGCAATGAAGAACTGTACTGCATCTGCCGCACACCATACGACGAATCACAGTATGACTCCTCACACGTTACAAAATCATACAAAAACATTAAGTGGTAAACTTAAAATATCTTAAGATATCTTGGAAGCCTGATACATCTTTCATAATTAATGACTCTGTTACAGTCATATAATCAGTTCATTTTGATGACCAGAAATCATTGCTGACCAGAATGTTTATTCATTCTATGCCAAATTTCCCACCTGCAGGTTTTACATTGGCTGCGACCGCTGCCAGAACTGGTACCACGGGCGCTGTGTGGGCATAATGCAGAGTGAGGCCAATCACATAGACGTGTACGTGTGCCCGCAGTGTCAGTCGACGGAAGATGCCATGACAGTCCTGACGCCGCTCACTGACAAAGACTACGAGGGGTTGAAAAGAATATTACGTTCGTTACAGGTACAGAAATATTTACTGCTATGGTCATTCTCAAAATAGTTCTTAACTTTATATAGCACTTCTATATAAAATCAGAGATTAGAAAGTGCTGTATACAAACATTAAAACAGAGTGGTAAAACAAATACATGAAGGGGTATTAAAATGACATTTATTAGAAGAGCAGTTAAAAATAACAAAAGAAACAATATATTGAAAGACACTTCAGTTGTTATTTTCGCTTGTTTCATTTTTTAAATTATATGCTTAACAATTTACTTTCATTTCAACAGTCTCACAAAATGGCATGGCCTTTTCTTGAACCAGTGGATCCCAACGATGCTCCTGATTATTACCGTGTCATCAAGGAGCCAATGGGTAAGAGAAGATCATAGGTCATCACTCGCTACTACATGACGACTCGGTTATTTAGGTTATGAGGTGGAGAAGCCCTGTTATGAAATTCTGAAAATCTTTTTTTTAATTTTGGGGTTTACAAAGTGAAGTCTCAGATAGATTTTTTTTGTTTTTTTTTTTTTAGATCCAATATCTATCTGTTAAACATGGAAAATCACTTCATCTTCATCTTTTATCTTTTTCATCAGATTTAGGACTATAAACAATGTTACGTGCATATTTTACAAAAGTAATTTCTCTGTCTCATACATGTCGTATTTCTGTATCCCACACAGACTTTTCTACAATGGATAGCCGATTGCAGAAGCGACATTACCACAAGCTGACAGAGTTTGTGGCCGACGTGACCAAAATCTTTGACAACTGCCGCTACTACAACCCCAACGACTCGCCCTTCTTCCAGTGTGCCGAGCTCCTGGAGGGCTTCTTTGTACAGAAGCTCAAAGGTTTCAAAGCGAGCAGGTAAGGTTAGGGGGTCCTGTAAACTGCAGAGTCACGAGGATCCCACCGAGTTTCTCTGTCCTCTTTCATACTTGTCTCTTCATCTGCTGTAAGAGTTTGAAAAAGACCAACCTTGGCTGATTCAAACATTCTGCCATGTGTCACCTTCATTCCTTTTCCTAGTTTTTGGATTTATGTCATTCACTGTGTTATGACGCATGTTTTTAGCGGCTGTAGTATGTTTGTGGCTGATGTTTTGCTGTAGAATCTGCTGTAGCTGTAGACTAGTCTTGGCTTTAATCCGTCAGATCTGCATGTGGTTTTGAGGGTTGCGTAACCTGACTCAGACCAACAGAGCTGACAAAAGTTAAGACAGTTTTCCAATGACTTTGGCAGTTTGTCTCTTTACATCGGTATCATGCATCACCTTGCATTTGTGTCTGTGCACCTTTGCTGCATGCTTTTGATTTATGCCATCCCATTCTCTCTTTCTTACAGATTGTCAGATTCTTAAGTCGGCCAATCTAGCCGGAGTCTGAGCTGGATGCTGGGGTCTCTAGTAGTAAAAGTCATGGAAAGTTGCTGTTTTAAAAACAGCGAAAAATGTCTGATTATATAAGAATCATTAACACACTCACAACAGATGTGCTTTTAAAAAGCAAACCGTGTAAATGCAGTCAATTTGAAGTTGTAGGTGTTCAATTTCAATTGTGACTCCAGTGATAATCACAAATAGCAGCCATGTTGACATCTGCTGATAAAGTAATCAAGGGATATGCTTTTTTTCTTTTGATCATTTCACCAATTGAAACTGATAGCCTTTACAATCCGTTGCAGTACCTAATCTGTTAAATGCATTTTAGTTCTTAATTTGTATTTATTATTATTATCGTTATTATTATTTTGTTTTGTTTGTTTTTTGATGTACTTCTGAGTTGTATTGGATAATATGATGACGTCTACCACATATATAAAGCTGTATATTTTACCATGATATATTTATCAAAGGTTTTATATGTTACTTCCCTTTGTCTTTTCTGCGGTTCAGGTAGTTCTCTTGAATGAACATAATTTTAATAATGTATAGCGGTAGTAAGAAATATCTGACTCAGCAGATGTTTATTTGGATATTTTAAATCATTGTGAAAGTGAAATTATTTTATGACCATGAGTCTACTGTTCAAAGAAATATGTTAAAGAAGTGAGGATTTGCAATGGATATAAACCTCGCGCTCCTCAGTTAACAAAATCTGTTTGTAGATGTGAAAGATCTCTGCAATAATAAAGGCATTCCCAGTAAATTACACCAACATGGCTGCAGTATCCCCTGCTGACCCCTTTGCATCCATTTCTTTAAAAAATTGTTTGTGATCGATCACTGTTGACATGTGAAGGGTTCTCAACTTTCCCCTCTCTCCGCTGTAGGTCTCATAACAACAAGCTACAGTCTTCTTCAGCCTCTTAGAAAGCACCGCACATTGCTCACACAAAATGCACTCGCCAAGAATATGGCTTTTCTGAACAATAAATCTGATCTGTGATGGACTCTGCCTCCTGTGTTTTGGAACTGCTCCTCTGACTGTCAGTGCAACCAGCGGTGCTGCTTCCACAGAACTGACAGGCAGAGCTGCTTTCTGCCCAGTTCTGCCCTAAGGGACCTTTTGGGGCCTGTTTTGTCAGCGGGACTGTAACGAGGAGTGTGAATAACTAAAGGCATTTCAAAAGAAAGTTTACCTCGGAGAAAAGACTCTTTAAGAGCTCTCACATTTCCATTTATTTTGTTTTTCATCTGAATCTTCTTTTTTTAATGTTTATTTCTGCCTGTTGAAAAGCCCTTAGGCCATCATTGTGGTCATTATGTCCAATGAGAAGTAAGAATTTGAATACTGTAATACATTGGCTGAGTTTTACTGAGCATAATGTATCAAAAGTTTTGTGTCTCAAATCAGATTTTACAGTGGATCACCTTCCCTCCCCTTTCAACTCATTGTTTTGTCTGAAGTGGCATGGAAGACATAAAGTCATACTAAGTGTCTGGACATCAGTAGTCTGTCTGGTTAAGCTTCTATAGCCTACTGAAAGTAATAAGCTATTATAAGTGGTTTGCTCTGCAGTAGTGACTGACTGAGAAGGATAAAACAATGTGTATTTGAAGGTATCATGCCCTGTTTGTAAAAAAAATGTCAGATTTTGACTTTCCTTTTTCTTTTTTTGTATTACAGCTGAAGAAATATTGATGTATATTAAACATAATAAATGAAAAAGACTGATCTCGTCCTCTTTACTCAGTGTTTGAAGCAGTGGGATGTATTTTTGATACTCAATTTGACACATGCAGCGATTCTTCAAGATGCTCTGTATTCACCTTATTTTAAACATGTTTATATACAGATAGAGAGGGAGAGAGATTGTTGAAGTAGTAGTAGTACTATGAGCCAACTGTTGACACACAACCATTAAAAAAAATCTTGTTTAGTTTGTGTTGGGATTCTAAATGAAAATCTTATGATTAATTTGAATCCTGTAGCCAATTAAAAACATTTTATTTGTTTCATTTCATTTCATTCGATTCTTTGAAGAAAAAGAAAGAATACTCGTCACCGCGTTGCCATAATCCAGTGATCTAGGATCAGTTCATCCCTCCGAAAAACTCAATCACATCCAGTTGGAAAACAGCAAACTGACCCAAAATCAGTGGTTACGTAGGGCGTTTTTCCCAGTGGTTAAAATCTCGCGATAGTTCGCGATCTAACGACACTTCCTGTGCGCCCTGTGATTTTTTAAAACAGTCCAATGAGTGGAGGCCGCTGGATGCTTTTGCTCGAACCACCCAATCAGGAGGCTTTGTTGCAGAAATTTAAAGGTCTGTACAACATTTTCTTACACCACATTCTCTCTGCTACGACAAGGTAAGCGCGTGTCAACTATTTGTGCTATTTAAATAAAAGTAACCTTCGGTTCTTTTGGAATTCACAGTTTACATATTTCTGGATGCTGGTTGCCATTAGCTAAAACCTGAACTAACGTTAGCTTTGGAATTTCTTTTACGGCGAGTTAGTCATTTGACATACCAGGCTCGCGAGGGAGGTCAAAGCATTTGTCTAATTTCTAACTTTGTGTGCAGGAACAAATTTTTATTTTCACTATTGATCGAGCATCCCAGTCAACTTGGAAATGTCTGAGAACGGTGCACGTCTGAACAAATTCAAGAACAAGGGCAAGGATGCCAATGTGAGTAACTTAGCATGGTCGAGCGTGTACAGCAATATGTTTAAATTAACATATGTTCGCTAATTTTACTGTGTACACTCGTTAACTCGGTTCTTTTGAAATAAAATACAGGAGCTTCGACGCAGGAGAGTGGAAGTGAATGTCGAGCTCCGCAAAGCAAAGAAGGACGACCAGATCTTCAAAAGAAGGAATGTGTCCGCTCTTCCCGATGAGGCGACCTCTCCTCTTCAAGAGAAGAGCCAAAACTGTCAGGTAGGCCCATGAATATTTTCTGCACCCCAAGAGCGATTCGTTTTCTTTTGAATTCTGAATTAAATGCAAATGCTAGATATAAAACATCCGCTGTAATTCATTGCTCACTGTGTATTACAATTTGTAGGCGGCCAGGCAGTGGACAGTTGAAGAGATTCTCACTGGAGTGAACAGCAATAGCGTTGAATCACAGCTCCAGGCTACTCAAGCTGCAAGGTAATATCAAAGAATACTTAAAGCTGGACGGGCATTCCTAAACTTCAGCCTTATTGCACAATCTGAAAACGAAATGCTGCTATGATGGCTCATTGTTTTTCTGTATTTTCCTGGATGCAGGAAACTGCTGTCACGTGAGAGACATCCTCCCATTGACCAGATCATCAGTGCTGGCCTTATCCCTAAGTTTGTTGCCTTCTTGGGGTTGGCAGACTCCCCTCCAATCCAGTTTGAGGCTGCCTGGGCTCTGACCAATATTGCCTCTGGGACGTCTGATCAGACAGCCGCCGTCGTGGAAGGTGGAGCCATTCCTGCTTTCATCGGCCTTGTCAGCTCCCCCCACCAGCACATCAGCGAGCAAGCTGTCTGGGCCCTAGGAAACATAGCTGGTAATTGTTGAGGATATATTGTTATAGTTTTTGTCTTGTTTACAGTGGTGACCGCTGCTCAGTTTTGCTGAGTTCATTATTCTAACTATTTTTATTGTTTTCCTGTGTTCAGGTGATGGGTCGGGTCTTAGAGACAGGGTCATCAAGCATGGAGCTGTGCCTCCCCTGCTCAATCTGCTGGCCGTCCCTGACCTCTCTGTATTTTCTGTAAGTTGAGTGTAAATAATGAATCATGCTCAGTTAGGTTAGATTTAACAAGGCAATATAGCTGCTGTAATCTACTGTAATTCGGAAATTTTGTCCTGGTTTCTTTGTTCGTCTATCTATTGATTGAAACCTTTTTCTTGAAATGAGGTCATACCCAAATCTGACCATGTGCTTTCATTTGAACTGATTTCATTCCCCTTTTTGGCCACTAGAGAGCGCTCCAACTCAGCCATTGTTGCTTAAGTCAGATTGACCTGTGACTCATCTCTGGCTTTTTCTTTGCAGTCCGGCTACCTGAGAAATGTCACCTGGACACTGTCAAACCTCTGTCGCAACAAGAACCCCTCTCCTCCTCTGACGGCAGTGCAGCAGATCTTGCCCGCCCTTGTTCGCCTCCTTCACCATGACGACAAGGAGGTGCTGGCGGATGCCTGTTGGGCTGTGTCCTACCTGACAGACGGCTCCAACGACCGCATTGAGGTGGTGGTGCAGACTGGCGTGATCCCACGCATTGTGCAGATGCTTGGCTCTGGAGAGCTGTCTATCGTGGTATGTATAAAGTCTTGATTTTCCTATAACCTCCTAGGGTGGTATTAGGTTCTCCCAATACCGTGTCCCATCACCTTGTTGCAGTTCATTAGCATCTCACTCTCAGGTTGTGAAATAACCCCTGTGTGCCCTGCCCCTTTCAGACGCCCACACTGCGTGCCATCGGCAACATTGTGACCGGCACAGATGAGCAGACCCAGGCAGTACTGGATGCCGGGGTCCTGGCCATGTTCCCCATGCTGCTGCGTCATCACAAGGCCAACGTCCAGAAGGAGGCTTCCTGGACTTTGTCCAACATCACGGCAGGCAGAGATACCCAAATCCAGGAGGTCATCAACGCAGGCCTGGTCCCACACCTGGTCGACGTGCTCAAACGAGTATGTTTTTATTGGTTGCTGATATTCTGTATTGAAGTTCATTATTATCAGTCTGTTTTTGAAATCATAGTCATACATCAGTGGGAGGCCTTCTTCCTTTGTTTTAAAAATTACATTTTTACTCAATGTGGCCTCTCGTCCCCTTCTCTTTTCTGTATAGGGTGACTACAAAACACAGAAGGAGGCTGTATGGGCCATTACCAACTTCACCAGTGGAGGCACTGTTGAACAAGTGGTGTACCTTGTTCAAGCCAACGTGCTGGAGCCTCTTCTCAATCTGCTCTCCACGAAGGACAGCAAAACTATTCTTGTTATCTTAGATGCCATCACCAATATCTTCCTGGTGAGTAAACATTCACAGCAAAAATAGATGTTCTCCCAGTTATTCATCACTCCTGCTCAGGATGGGAAGTTTATATCATCAAATTTTGTCAAACTTGCTGATTTATCCTTGAGAGTGGCAAGATGGGCATGGTTACTCAGTTTTTTTCTCTCCCGATTAGGCTGGGGATAAGATTGGGGAATCTGATAAGCTGTGCCTGATGATTGAAGAGTGTGGTGGACTGGACAAGATCGAGGCTCTGCAGTCCCATGAGAATGAGTTGGTCTACAAAGCATCTCTCAACCTGATTGAGAAATATTTCTCTGGAGAGGTAAGTGTCAGTTTTCACTGTAAGCATGATAACTTCTGTTAATGAGTAAGTACATTTTGACAAGTGTACTTAATTTTTAAAAAAATATAAATAGACAAGCAGACATTTCACATGTACAGTTAACATCGAGGTGATTTTTTTTAAATTTCTTCATTTTTTTTTTCCTTTCAGGAGGAGGATGTTCAGTGTGTGGCCCCAGAAGCAACCGATGAAGGTTTTGCATTCCAGATCAGTGAAAACCAGAGCACTTTCAATTTCTAAATACCTCTTCTCTTTTTGACCTGTACTGTACACTCACTGCTACTGTTTGTCTCTTGTTCATGTGACTGTGGACTTCTCCATTGTATGTAATGTACATACTATTTTAACAGCATGTTTGTAAATAAAGTCTTAAGACTGTTTTTTTTCTCTCCCTTATCCATTTTAATAAATGTGGTGGTTAAAATTAGAATACTGAGCCCTGCAGATGAATATAGCCTAATCAAAGTTTTTCTGAACTTTTAGGCCAAGGGCCTTTAGCTGGATATGCTTTTAGACCATGTATCTGAATTTGACAAAGGTTATATCTCAGGGTTTTGCATCTGAGAAGCTTGTTGTACTTATAATGTGGGTTGGAATGTAACTGGGGAAGATGATGTGGAGCACTGGTGAGAGGAATGCTGTAGGTACTGATTAGCCATGGCCCCCCAGCTCTCTGGGCTGCAGTGCACTGTGTGGTCCTTGTGTACATTAACATTTAATACTTTAATTTCACACTGCACTGGTTGAAACCCAAAACTTCAAACAAGCATTCTAAGTAACATGGTACAGTAACAACTGCAGTATCAAAACAGGGCTGTCTTCCATTGCATCCAATGGAAGCAACTAGACAGCATCAAGAGTTACCTACATACAATTCCCAATGCCTGAGGCAAGGGTTCATTCCATTTTTTGAATTGGTAAAAACTATCAAGGCAACAACACAGTCAAGTGGCTTATTATAGAATTATCTGCATGTAAATTCTAAGATGTATATACAAATAGAATGTTATTCATAATTTGGTCTATAAACTAGAATAGCCTAGATGTCCACACAATACCGAAGGCAATGCACACTTACCATTTTAACTCAACTAATTAGCTAAATCAACTATTTTTCAGAGGTCCTATTCAAGCAGTAATTAGGTATGTAATTCAAGGTTTGTTGGGAAAAACGATGGCTGGCATTTGCCAATGGAGCAAACACAGCAGCAGCAATTATTATGAAAGGACTAACTGGATGAAACAGCAGATGCTAAAGTAGGCTGGATTTCTACAGGTCAAATACCCTGTTGCCAAGATCATGATGATGTATGATAATGCATGAAAACAACATTACTGAGGCATAATGAGCCAGGAATAGACGATTAATTCGGGCAATGTATAATCAGAATGCCAGGGAGCTGGTCGCTCTGTAGCTTCATTACACCACACGTTGCCTCTGGTGTATCTTCTGTAAGGTTACGACAGCTGGTTAGTACTATCAGGGTATTGCACAAACCAATATTTTTCAGTTAGGGATGTATCCTATAATTGATCAGCAAATGCATGTGTAGATGTGTTGTGGATGGGTAGACTTTAAAACTGATCTAGAATCTCATTCAGATCCAGAACTTGGTTATAACCTGGTATTTAAGGGTGCTTTCACACATGCCCTGTTGAGTCCTTTTTAATCAAACCATGGAGCATTTACTGTGTTAGTTCAGTTTGTTTGGAGAGGTGAGAACATGCATGTAAACTCTGTTATGGACCAAACAACTGAACTGTGGTCCGCCTGAGAGGCTGGCATTCGTTCCTGTTTAAAGTGACCCACAGTACGGTTCGTTGCAAGTGTAATCTGACTGAACTATAGGATGTTAACACCTGAAACTGCTAGCCAAACAAAGCTGCTAGTGCTGCTGAAACAAATGAGGAAAATGTGCAGTAACAATTAGGTGACAGCTCTACAAGAAATATGGGCTGGAAACATAAAAATACTGAGATCTACCTTGTTAAGTTGCTGTTGCTCCACAGTTCTGATAGTGTTCTGTTATTGCCATACTCTGTTGTCTACCACCGGAATTTCCCTCATAAAAGTTCTGTCTAGATGAATGACTAGTTCAATCATTTGTTCATAAATTTTGGTTCCCGTAACATGGGATTGTTTGGACATAGCCCGAACCTAATGAGAAATGCAGCAAAGTAACAATTCTCATCTGAATTGGGCCAAAGAGGTCAAACTATCTGTGAAAGTACTTTGAGTACTGTGTTTTGATCCCTGAACAGTCATGGATAATTATTGGCTTCGACTCCGATCGACATAGGCATGAGGGGTCACCTTCTACTGTGTTAGTCACAATGTTAGAAAACATGCTCAACGTTTTAGAAGGGCAATCCTAACCTCAGTGTAACTTTAACCTGTGTAATATGATAAATTACCCATAATAAAGGGCAGCTGTAATTATGGAATGACGGCACATCAGTGGTGTTTTTCCAGTGACAATGCAAACAATGTCATGTTTTGTTTTTATCATTGGCAGGTAGTCCAGGGAAAATAAAAAAATAAAGTAAGTTAATTCTGGTGTCCAGGTGAGATGAAAGGAGCGCCTTCCCCCCCTCTGCATAGGGCCCAGAAATCCTAGCTACACCCCTGCCAAAACAGTCACAGATAACTTTACGCACCTTCTCATCTTGCTTGATTTTAGAATAAAACTAAACGAATCGTCATTTTCCGCGAGACTCTTTAGAGTTAGAGTCGCCTCGGAGACTTATACTTAGACCTGGAGCCCGGTTTGTGACTCACACTTGCTTTAACATTTAGGTGCCACATGTTAGAGAAATGTTTCACTCCCCCAAAGTGTGTTGTCGTCACTGGTCAGCTCCCTACCAGCCTCCCTGAAGTGGGATCCTCGCTGAAGGGCTCAACAGTTCAACTCTCGACGAGCGGAGAGGAGGACTCAGTGTGAGACACAAGCTCTCTCCGAGGATGTGAAGATGATCAACGTGTTATAGCGCCTTGACTCGAAAGTAGCAATACGATTTATGAGGGGGAAGTCATTTCTATTAAATGCACTTTGCAACACTGCTACACTCGAGACCTTTTTTTTTCCCTCTCCCCATTTGTGAGCGATCGTTATGGCAGTTCGGTCCACATCCGGGCCACAATGCCTTGACTCCATTATTGTCTAAACTGGCGAAGAGGTTGATAAACCTTATTATTTTTACAGTCAATGATATATTTTTATTACGTGTAGTCAAAGCTGGAACCAAGAGGAGATGTCTAACCAAGGAGTTCGGCGGAATGGTCCGGTAAAGCTGCGTTTAACAGGTAGCTATGCTTTTAAATCCCCAAATATATTTCCCCACACACTAGCTAAGCAGGCTCGGTATATTTGCTGGGAATGAATAGTTCCCATGGGCCATGGAGTTGGCTAACCGCCGGTTATTTCTCCCATGGTGCTCACATTTTCGTTATCGGTTGCTCTGTAGTCCAAATATTTCAAATATGTGCATTGTTTTCTTGCCGTTAATATTGACCCGACTCTGCATGTAAACAACGGTAAATTTGGTATATTGTTGTTCTTGGAAATAGCCTGAGCCCTGTGATTGTCGCCAGTAACCACCAGCTTTACTGCTGCTAGCTGGCAGCAACAACACGGGTCCCGGGATAGCTGTTTATTGTGTTGCTCTGCATTAACCACTGAATTGGTTGTGGCTTGGGGAAATCAATGTTTGCAATGTTGTGTCTATTTAACCCATTCTGCCAAACTGCAGATGGGTTAACAAATTTTAATCTAAGCATGCAACCTCACGACCAGACTATTATGTTGACAGACAGCGAGACAAGCTCACATAAAGTTGGCTAGCTAAACGTTAGCCTAGTTGTACTGGCTGCACGTTTGCTATAATCAACTCTTTATGCTAGAGCAAGTCTCAGTGGAGATTGCAGGCAGCTCCACAGGTCACCAGAGGCTCCAACTGCCACTGCACCGTGGACAGCGTCTCTGCTGACAGAGAGCTGCCTCTTTCTTTGTTTTTCTTGTTAAAATAGATCAGCTGTAATAGTGTATCACAGCATCCTGTAAACTGCAGCTCTGGTCTGTTCAAAGTTGCATATATTTACTGTCTGACCCACACAATAAACTCTAAAGTGAAGGGTTTTAATGCAAGAAAATATGTTGCAAAGTAAAAATCACTTTAAGCAGTTAGCAGTAGTGCAGCTGTGATGTAGACATGGATACATCTCTCTCTCTCTCTCTCTCTCTCTCTCTCTCTCTCTCTCTCTCTCTCTCTACAGCCCTCTCCCTCTCCCTCCGTCTCAGCTGCTCTTGTTTGGTTTGTACCATTTCAACACAAACAGCAAAAAGGTTTACATGAGAGCACGTTGTTTTGACTGGGAGAGGGGGGATGACAGCTGTCCTGTTTGATGTACCTCCAGGATCAGGGATGTAGCAAATTCCAGGCTTGTCTATTCTATCAGGAAGAGCCAAATTAAATATTTAAGCTAGTGCTGTTTCTAATAGGAATAAGTGGACAGAACAAGAGAGCAGAGATGCAAGACAGCAATAATAGCTAGCTCTCAAAGCCATTTTTCTGGGCTGATGTAGATGATTCTGGTTTCACTGCATAGGAGGGAAATTTGTATAGTTTCATGCCAAAATTACATACCCACCATCTACTTTGTTTTCTTATATTTAAGTTAGGAATTAGCTTAGCTGTTTTTGAAATGTTGACCAATAAATTTAAAGTGGACAGTGCCTGCCTAGGAAAATATTTTGGATAAGCAGACAAGTTATAGGCCCAAGGCTTTTCCTCAAGCCCTGTAACAGTAGCGGTGTACCAGATTGGTAATTTCCAGCACCACATGAAATTTCCAACTGGTCAGTCTTACTTACTTATTTCATTCATCATTTGATAAAGCCCCACAGCACTGTCTTGCAACTAAATTCAAGGAGCAACTTTAATGTTGACAAACAAACAGTCCTCCAATATGCCCTGATAGAATTTTTCATCCTAGTTAGATTCTTGAATGGGGCCTTTTGTCGTTTAATGCTGAATTTGAGATTAGTCCATTAGACTGTGAATTAGTCTGTCATTCCAGGTTGAGATGGACTGCAGTGGTCTCCTGGAGGAATGTTAAGAATGTGAGTCCACTGTGAAAAATAGCAAGAGAAGGATCTCACGGACCTCCTCTCGTCTTGATGCGGGGAGAGTGACACAATGCAGGCATCCAGACAAAACATCAGCCCTGTTGGAAAGCTATAGAAATCCACGCCTTTCTATAAAAACTGCATTTGCTCACTTAACTACTTAATCAATTTCATGTTTGCCTCTCTGTCTTCCATATGTATGTCAGCCATGCAGCCAAATTGTGTCTTTTTTTGTTGTTGTCTTGGAATCCCTCTGGCTATCATCTCCCTAGGGAAGGTTTCTCTCAGAATTATGTAATATTGTGCCATGTCATCCATATGGCCTGCCCTGGCCCATAACTGAAGTTACCGTGCCCCCTTTCCCTTCTCCCCAGCAGCGAAAAGCAGAGCTGAGCGCAGGAGAGGAAGCTCTATAGGAAGGCAGCCGTCTGGTGGTGAAGCCCAAGTGCTCGCTTATAGGAAAGCATTCACTGCACACTGTCATTATGTGTTTCTTTGTTTAGCACTGCACAGCTGTGTACGCTACTATGCCGAGAGTAATCGTCCCAGAGAGTGTCATTGTGATATTGTAGCAGCTTGTTGTCCTGTAGTCGGGCTGATGTTTTTTCTGACTGGAGATGTGTTGGTTTTCAGGTAGGCTCCGAATGATGAGCTGCTACATTCAAACAGTCCTGTAGCTGTTTGTGCTTTAGGCGTCTCCTTGCTGACAACCCCCCTGTCCATTTGAACCAGATGTTGCAGATGTTTGCCAGCTATTAAACTGGAAAAATATGGCAAGCAAGCTGCTAAAACTAACACTTGGGGTGAGAATTGCCCCTTGACTACACAGGACAGGTTTCCATTATGCTCCGCAGCTGATCACTCCTAAATTATGTGACCAAAAAACACAGCTAATAACATAACATGCATGATTCACCGAGTCGTAAATTACATCATTAAGCCACGGCTCATTGCTTTGTCTTAAATTTTGTAAAGCAGACGTAGCTCATGGCGTAATTTTGCACCACTTTCCATGAGACTGTAAATTTGTTGACAGACGCGCCACTGAAGGCAAAACCACCTTGCGCCTTCTGAAAGGATTGGAACAGGAAAAAAAAAAGAGGTGTGTGTATCCCTCCAGTTTGACACAAGCTGTGAGCCCCCAGCTGTCTGTAACATAGAAGTGAAATCAGACTCACATAAAAATCTGTGAGAATCATTTACGCTCTCTGTTTGCCATCCAAATAAATCTTCCCCCCGGAAAAAATGTTTGATAAAATAATATTTGAACCAGCGTTTGTTCGGCTCGCCGATCGCATTCACGTGAACTTTATTGCCATTTTTGTCGTGGCTAGAAGTTTACTTGTGACTTGTTAAGCATATGGTTTGCTCATCTGAATTCTTTGGCCCTGTGCAGACTAGAGAAGAGAGCTATCTCAGTGGGATTCCCTAGAATTCTCCATTCGCATTCCCACCTCTTCCTTTCTGAGTCACTCCTGTTCTTTCCGACTGTAAGCTTCTTCCCCCTCAGACCAAGTCCAAAGCATATTTCACTCCCACCCTTACTTTAGCTGTCTTTTGGTTCTTTTTCTCTCTCTGTCTAACGCACCCGTCTATAGATACTTTTGTGTCTTTCTTTCCCCTTAATCGGGATCAGCTGCCCTTGCAAAACGGACAGGAATTTGACAATGCTGCAGCAGGTTCTGTGCACTGAACGGTGTCTGCACTGTTATTTTTAATGAAATGTTTGCTCATTTTCCCCCTGCTCTCGTCGCCTTGAAAGACGATGGACTGTTGAATGGACGCAGATGCTGTTGGAGAATGAAACAAACTTATTTTAAAGAAGCAACAAAAGCCCCTGGGGTAATACATTGGCCCACTGTACAGCTTTGATTGAAAGGCTTAGGTCTCTTCTTTTTAGCATGAGTCCTTTTTCATTGCTGCCTGGACAGTCTTTAGTCTACAGATGGGGGTCTTTGAGTGTCGTATAATGGAAGAAACCCCCACAGCTGGGCACAGATGGGGCTGTGGAGGCACAGGACCTGATGATCAAGAAAGGGTTTTAATGTGGTCTGAGCTGGCGCATGGTACATTCATGTGGTCTCAGTCAGAGCCATTTTTACAGAGTGGCTGTATGGAAGTGATTTGGGTTCATCTGGGTGTTCAGACAGGATACATTGTAAATACACAGTGATTAGCTGCATGTGGGGAACTGTTGACTCTACTTCCCCATCACAGACATGCATTTTGACCAAACATTTCCACATTCTGCTTTAGCAAGGCGAGAGGGAAAACAAAGTTATAGCTGAGAAAGAACAGCAAAAAAAAAAAAAAAAAAATCGAGAGGGCGGGGGAGAGTAAAAAAAGGAACATAATGAGCAATTATGGCACGTCATTTGTAAACATTTTCCTTCCCCCTGCCGAGGGCCCTCCAATAATTTGAGATTGTTCCATCAATTAATTGACTGGCCGGGGCGAGCTTTCCTGTTGGTTCAGCTGCTCTTCAATGAGGACAAAGCCTTCTGCGGTTGCTCTACCCTCAACCGCCGCCAGCAACGGCCCGGAGGAGACCAGATGTAGCAGGGGGAGAGAGTGGGCAGCGCTGAGAGGAAGTGCTCCCCAGACCCAAACACTTGTACAAACGTCACCCCTGACAGGTGGGGAGCAGAGCGGTCCAGAATCCCCCTTTCAAGGTTCCCCTGCAATAATAAAATGAAGAATCGCAGTCATATTACTCAGCGGGACTTAAGGCGTCTTGTGCGTTGCTTATATTGCCGGGTGGCTTACGAGCCTCATCCTGTTACTGTATTATAACAGCGTGCCATGTGTTTGATTAGTGGGCGGCGTGTGCGGTTTGGGGAGACTGGCTCTTCCTGCTGAGTAGAGCATCAAGTACACCAGAGGGGCTGCTTTGTCACATTTCACAACAGGCAGATTTCCCTGTGTCCTGACAACAACCTGTTCAATCTGGAGACTGGAGAGAGAGAGAACAGGGATGAATAAATGACTCAAACCAGTGGTATTGGTATTTTTAACTGTAGAGAAGGCACCCGATGGTAAAGGGATGCTGAGAGCGAGCTGCCAGAACATCTGCAGCGCTAATCTCAAGCCTGTGTGGTATTCCAGTGACATTAGCTGTATCGGGCTCCACCTCGTCCTCGGGCTTTCTGCTCAGAGCACTCACACACAAATGTATCCCTGTTAGCGGCACATCATTCATCTCCCGCTTTTCACCCTCCTGACAGACAAGGAGGATTGCACCTGCACTTACACCTACAGAGCGTCCTCCCTTAGTTCCATTTATGCAATTGATGCAGCCAGTACACCCCGAGCCTTGATTTATTAACGACTCCCAGAGAATTCCAATTAGTTGGGTAATGTTCAGTCAGAATGAGTCCTTTGACTTTGTACATCTGGATTCAGGACTCGTACACAATGTGCCTCAGTGCGATCTTGTGCTGGTCGTGTGCCTCCGTAGTAGAGCTCGAGATGGCTGCCCAAACCCGACGGGACCCAGCTGTTCCTTTCAGTTTGAGTTGGGTTCGGACAGGATAGAAATTGCAAGTATGCGGGCCGGGGCGGGTCAAATATTAAGCCTCGGGTTTCAGGTTTCGTTTAAAGGTTTTCCTAGTTATTTTAAACCTTTTAATGGATGGTGTATCAAAGCATGGATTGAAAGATTTTGTTAAAGTGGCATTTAAGCATATTTTTAGACTGAGTTTGTGGATGGATTTGACTGATACAGCCTCATATTAAATTTATATTTTCCATTCATCCATCCATTTTAATCTGAAGGCAGCAGGCGTAGAAATACCAGATTTTATCGCGGCTCTGGCTGGGTTCAGCTTGGTTTGGTTTTCCTGGGCTTAAAAATTGCAAAATTTTGTCTTGGCTGGTGGCATGGGTCGGGTTCACAATCCCAGATCCGGTTCAAGCTCTACTCTACAGTGCTGTCAAAGACAATAAGTGAAGAGAGGGAGTGTCTCCTCTGCCTCGGAGAAGTGCTAATCCTCTTGGGTGGTTGGGGAAAGGCCTTCTTCAAAGAGGCCTGATCTGTTAACCTGGCTGTGGTGGTTAATGGGTCAGAATTGGATTAGCAGTGAAGGGGTGTGTGTGTGTGTGTGTGTGTGTGGGTGCGCTCCAGTGAGAACTAATCTGACTCGTGTCCACAGGCTCCTCTCCAATCATGCCTGCCTGACCGTTCTCCGCACTGTCTCTCCCACATCCCTCTACCCTCTATTTCTCGCCCATTTCCCCAGCTAGTGCTCCCTTTGAAGTTCGGAACTCCACTTGGGGGTATTTTTTATCAGAGGCGGCTGTGCATGCATATCCAATGTCAGCGTGGAACCGTATTTGACTTTAGATGCCCTTGGTTTTCTTCAGACAGTTTGCTGGAGTGAAGTACGACAGAAGCGCGCATCAGATTTTTTTTTTTTCATCTTGTCTTGTCTCTTAGGCAACTTCAGTGTTTTTGGCATCAGGGCGACACAGTGACAAAAGAGTCTGTCCGTCAGCCACAGAGCAGTTTTAAACCCTCATGCCGGCAAGCATCTCCCCTTTGAGGTGTCCTTGAATGAGACACTGAATCTCTACCAGCTCCGTTTGTAGCTCGGGCGTCGTTCTGTATCCGACGCTGCGCTCTGACCTCCCTGTAGAGACAAGGAGGAAACAGACTCACTATAGGAATCAATAAAGTATCATTATTCATTATTATTTTCTGCAATGTGGATTCAAAGTTATCTCCGGCTGTTTGTGAATCATTTGATCCGTCAGCCTCATCATCTAACATCCAAATGTCTTAGGTATGCAGTCAAGACATTTTACCAGAAATGTTTTTTTCCACACAATATGAAAATTAAAATCATAACTGTTTAACTGGGCTTTGTAAAACATAAATAAATCTTTACTTTAGGATAAAATAGAATGCAGCGCTACTAATCAGTTACCAGTTCCTATCAGATGTCTTCCTCTTTTTGACAGTTTTTAAAATCTGATTTGATTTTTTATCCCCGCTGCAATGTGTCGCCACATTATTTTGGACAGCTGACTAAAAATTTGGCTTGTGATTTTCACAGGAACTGAACTGGCAGCGAAAGCAGACTGCAGATACGTCCAGTCAGAGCAGACGAATGAGCGCGAGCATTTGTGGGAGATGAAGTATGGCGTTCTGTGATTGCTGTAACCACGTGAACTCACATGTATATTTCATGGATTTTTTTTCGCCCACTTTCACCACACAACAATATGTCTGGCATCTGTTTACCTCACATGATCCGCCCGCCTTTGGTGGGTGGTCTGGTGCTCGTTTCAGACCCCGTGTGATTCTCACAACACTTCTGGCTTCTTCCATCATCACACACCGCCGTAAGGCAACCGTGACGTACAACACAAACCCTTTCTCCTGTCATTACACTGGACATTGTTCCACTCCTGTAGGGACCAACAAGGTGCTGTGGATCAGGGAATGGGAGCAGTCGGTGTTGTGAGGCTCGGTCTCTCATGTCACATTCCACTTCTGATATGTGATAACCGCCGTGGCGTTAAGCACGTTTCCCCCTCATTGTGTTGGTAGGGATGTCTGTGATTATTGTTTTCTTTCACACAGCCAGCAGTGTGCCCAGGTGAGACAGCTCAGCTTGTTTGCACAAAGTCTTGTTAGCTCTGGTAGATATCCACATGCAGAGTTGTTTCGCTTTTCCTAGAAACAGAGGTGGAGGGGGGGGGGTAGCCTGAACGTTCCCACCCAGGCTGTCTGATGCAGGGGGGGGTAACTTGAGATTAATTCTTCGATGTGCTGGCTCTGCTGTAAACCTGGACGGACACGGGTTGATACGATTAACCCTGTAGCTCTCGCTAACCTCAAGCAGATGGGGGTCTCTTAAGTCTCCAGTGTTATTGGGTGGGAGGTGGGGGCTTGGTGTGAAAGCCGCAAGACGCCAGCAGCTGACTGGAGGCGTCTGTCCGTGCCTCAGCCTGACGTTTGTGCCCCTACGGTCCTCTGAGGAGACAGGATCAGAAGAGGGATGTTTATATTCACACAAGATCACATTTCAAATGGCATCTCTGCTGAACTTGAACAAATACACCAAAGGATTTCTGTGGAGTTGAAAAAAAAGAAGAAAAAAAAACGCTGCATCCGAACGGAGGAGCAAATGGTGTTACTTCCACCGTGGCTTTTTCCTCCCAATGCTCTGGCTTTTGATATAGAAGAATCCTAAATATGTCGGCTTATAAGTAGCCACCCTGCGCTGTCTTTTGTTGGCCTCCCGAGGTTGTCTCAGTGATGTGTAACTTTGTGGTTGATAAGACTGGCAGGAAAGTCATTGTGAAACTACTCCCCACTTTGAGGGCTGCCGTGCCAAATGAGGAATTGCTGCAACTGCCTGATGATTCATGTTTTTCGGCACTCCAGCAGATACTACAGAAACACCACAGTCAGTCATACGGAGAATGTTCAGTGACGTAGCCTAATGATTGCTCTTTGCAATCGAAGGCTTACCCTTTTATTACGGGGAAGGCTTTGATGTGTTATTTACTGTAAGGTTTAACACCAGTGAATGCTACAGTCTGACTCACAGGGTTTCTATGGGCGTCTGAACTGTGGAGTGAAACTGGGAGCTTGTAAAGGCTTCAATTTTGACTTGTAAAAGGCTGCCAAGTAAATAACTAGGGATGTAATAATTAATTCATTGCACTGATCTGATAAAAGAAATAAATAGAATGAATTGCGCTGACTTTGGTCTGAAACAATAGGAAATGCTTAGGAAAAATAAAATAATGTGAAAGTAATTCTGTTTGCTCTGAATCTTTCTTTCCACATTTTAAGATTGGATATAAAATTTTGGCTAAAAGCACTGAATAAAATCATTAACTGAAGTCATTGACATGGCTTACCAACTCAGTTTGAATCAATTCACTAGTCAATTATTGCCATCACTCCACAGGCTCGATAGCATTTAGGAAACCACATGCTCAAGAGTAACCTTCCCGGCAGCGCTCTTAAAACACACCTCCATTGTTTACCCAGATTCTCAGGGATGATTTCATTGAAGCTTGGCTAAATTTGGGTCAGACGTGACACAGGGCCTGTAGACACGTGTCACCCACTTTAAACATGGCTTCCAGCACCTCCTAAAAGCTGTTTATGGCATACACCTGCAAGTCGTGGCATTTGCTCATGGTTTTTAATCAAAGGACCACCGCTGCATCTCAGTGAGACATCAGGACGAGGTCATGTTGACGACTACTGGCGGTGAACACCACCCACAAGAATGCGTAGCTTTAGAGCAGATTCATGTGCTTGTATGTCTGTTTTTAAATCTTCTGAATGAAGATTCTCTTCTTCAAAATAACCTTTCACAGTCAGGCCATCGAGTCATTCTGTGCCCAGTCTAGAACTAAACGTGCCTCAGTCCTCCACATTTTCCTTTTTTTTTCCATGCACAGGACATTAATAGATAGCTGGACAGCTCTGACCTTTGATTATGATATGATTGCTGTCCTAATCCCTAGAAGCAGCTGAGAGTCCAGTTAGCCCACATTGATTGGCAAGGCAGGCAATAAAAAAAGAAAATATGGCCGGCTGGTAATGATGTAACACTGCTCTCACATGAAGTTGTGAAATCATTCTAAGAAACTGAAGCTCCCCAGGAAGGGGAAAAACGAGGGGGAAAAGCGATGTGGTATTTCTGCCGATTAACACAGCAGCACAGCTCCAGGCTGGGCAGCGGCAGCCCTCGACTTCTGTTAAACACGTTGGTACTATCCACCCTCTCCTCTGCAGCTCGGTCCAGGCCTCTCCTCTGCTCTCCTCCATTACATCAGAGAGTGCAGAGGAGCCAAGGAGCTTAGAGAGCCATGCAGCCACTCAAAACAGCTCAGACCCCAGCCAAGAGCGGTGCAAGCTTGCAGAAGCCCGTGCTGTGCTCTGCTCCGCTCTGCTCACTGTTTTGACTTCTCACTTAGTGGCAGCGGTGATGGTGCTGTGGAAGACTTTACTCGCCTGGATGACTCTCCGTTAGGCACGTTGTATCACACAGAGTGGAAAGAGAGAGTGATGTACTATGCAGGGGTAACAGAAATGCCACTAAAAATTGCCGTTGTGGCATGGGTTCCCTCTATTTGGTGCCGAAAATAGTTGGGGTGGACTCCTTTATTATGCAATTACAGTAGACTGTATCATGGAGGGAAAAGGTGACGTGAGATGGATGAAATGTTCTCACACTAAGAATGTCGCCAGCCTCTTTCCTTTCACGTGTGGATGTGTGTGTTATGTTCCCCTGTGCAGTCAAACAGGTTTTTGCAATGGAAGATAAGCCCTTCAGCTGCCTTATTTGGCTCAGCTGTTCCAGTTGTGCGTCTTTGGATCTCTCCGTTTTGTCTTCATTAGAAGACTGGCTTGGTCAAGGAGTAGTATCGGTCCTTCTCCTTGAAGGTCGCAACATTACAGGCTTCGGTGTTTTCTAAAGCTTGTCGGTTTATTTTGGCAACAGCATGGAGGTGGAAGGGGGGGTGGGTGATGACTTGTTATTGACGTTTCATTTTGCGAGCCTAGTAACATATTTTTTCAGGTACTTAAGTCTCAGTCTAGGATTAGCTATTGGCATTGCAACATTAGCTGACCATGCTTTCATTCTTCCCTGTCCTGCCCTGTCTTTATAGATTGTGTGTGTTTGTCAGTGCAGATGCAGTGTGACCTGAAGTGAAGATGAATGATGACAGTGAAGAATGAATTCTGGTCATGGGAGTTCGTTGACATGCTCTCGACACTTGGCGGTATTGATTGTTTGAAGACAGACAATTTGAACTACCGACTTCACGCATCATGTCACTCCAAATGAACTCCAAACAAAAATGGGCTGGACCAGCCATGCAAATATTAACACGGCAATCACTGGACTTTGATGCTGTGTCATTGCCGTGTCATTCAAGCACGCAAGCAATACCACTCGGCTGAACTGGTTTCTGGTCCCGCAGAGTTTCTCCATTGTTTTTTCTTCCTTTTGTTTTTATTCCGAGACATTGCCCATCTCTTTTCCATGCAGGTGCTGAGTGAAATGCACGGTGATATATGACTTGTCGCATTGGCGGCTGGCATTTTTTTCATGCTTTTATGAAGAAGATCTATGGAAGTTATATCCCGTGTCTTCCGTCTTTCTCCCCCCTCTGATTTTGCAGTGTCTACACAGTTCTGGTCACAGTGATTGCGTGCAACAGATGTCCCCCAACATCCTTTTCCTCAAGTGTGTAATCGGTGTCCTGGGAATCTGATTTGTCTGTATTTGCTTTGCGGTATTTAATGCACGTCACAAGGACTATGAGTTTCTTAATACATTTCACTGCTGGTTTCCTCTCCAATCCCCAGTTGTTGACAAGATCCTTCTTTCCCCGGCACACATGGGGCACGTGGGAGATGGAGATGGAGCATGTCTTAGAATGCCTCTATAATTTTTTGAAACTTGGAAAGAGCGGATCAAGGTCTTTTTTCCCCTCATTTTTTTTTTTGAAGTGTTCCTTTCTGTTTTCCTCGTGGTATAAAATGATGCGAGGGGAGATTTTGTTACTTTGTTCCATTCTAATTTTATAAATCTTGGAAATCGCAGGTCTGTTTACAGGCATTAGAAGATTTTCCTGGCAGTTCGTCATTCCCCGATCGCTCGGCTACGAGTGACTCCTAATATCAGTATTATGTCACCAGATGAGGTCTTATCAGATTTGCATATTTACATAAGTGGATTTGCTAAGATATTAAAACCTGCCAAAGCTGGGATATTTCCCGATGCCTACAAGTCAATTTGCCTTAACCACATTTCCACAGTTAGCCCATACCCTGTGAAGAGTTGGAATGACTTGCTGAAATTCTACCCTGCTTCTCTACAATATTCTGCCTGACTACAGTGAAGGGCTGCAGTTAAGTGGTGTGGCCAGGTCTTTAAAAAGTAACCCACTTTTTTCAGGAGCAGAGCGGAGCTGAGTGCACTCAGGGAAAGGACAGTCCAGTCACCCCTGCTGCAAGTGCACTGGACTGTCCCATAAAGGAGGCCTTTTTTTTTTTTTCAAGATAGTGATTGACTGTCACCAGCATTGGGAACATGAAAGGGCTTTTGCTGCACATCCACTCGCTAAACCGATGACCTCCAGTTTGTTTGGATTTCAAACATTTTTTTAAACATAGCACCAACACTTGTTTGACAGTCTGGTCCAAAACCTAGAGGCATCTCTGCTGTGTAGTGACACTGTCATAGACCGTTCATTCCAGAATGATCGTAGCCGAATTCCCAACAAAATTTCTCCCTTCCCTCCTTCATCTCCCCAAATGCCCATGTGACACTGTTCCTGTGTGAAGTGACCATGCGTGATAGCTCCAGCCAGCCAAGATTAGCCTCCCTATGATTTTCCCCTGATGAGAGGGGCTTATAAAGTGTTGAGCACCCAGCAGCACCCAACAGACTGATGTGCCTCTCTGTCATAGGAGATTGATGAAGCCTTAAGGAAGATGGCTCAGAGATTAGCAAGAGGACACATGAAGAGCAGGTCCACCAGCACCACCATTAGCACTTGTCAGTCTCAGCTCAGCCCCCCCCCCTCTCTCTCTGTGTGTGTGTATGCGTGTGTTTGCCTCCCTCCCTTTGGGCTTTATGTCCCACAGAGAGTAGGGAGGAGTGGCGAGGGGAAAAGGAAGCCTTTTGTTTACAGAAGAACAATAGTGCGAATGAGAGCA
>OMLF01020452.1:0-15790 GCA_900302615.1 Holocentrus rufus
ACACAAACGTTTCTAGTTTCTAACCTACACAGGTATTATAGAGAAGTAGTATAGAGAACTGGGTGATGGGACACTGCTAAAATAACAGCCTCTTCCATGCTTGATCAAACACTGGCAATGTGGCAGGTCCCGCCCATCAAAGTTTACCAAAGAACTCAAGGTGAAACTGTTGTACAATTTAATTTTGCCGCCTGCTGTGAACTCACATGATTCCACTGATCACAGCGATGTCTTTGAAATGAAGTGAGCATTGAAATGACATGAGGTGAAATATCACCTCATGTGTGACCGCGACTGAACTCGCTCGTGATGAAAACCTGCTGAGAACCTCTCTTGGCCTCCTGTGGTACAACTTGTACTGATGAACAGATGATTATGTCTTGCTGTTGGTTGTCACACCCACTTCATTGAAGATAATGGGTGAAGCTCATTCTCATTTGTTCATTCCTGTTTTCTCCTCTCCATGTCTTTCTCACATGGATACTTCAGTTGTTTAACACCAGAGGCCTTCTGGTGGCTCTTAAAAACAAGGGTTTAAATCTTTTAGATGTTGGTTCTTATCCCCACCACACTTTCCTTTCTCTCATTACTGATTACAGTCAAATTTAATACAACTGCTTGAGAGATACTGTTTGCTACTTCTTCTACATAAAACATATTCCATCATGTTATGGGGTTAATCAACCTGCCATTTGGTCTTGACACAAATGTCATTAATAAAGCTGTTAATTTGTGATTAATTAACTATAGCTGTGTTTAGCATCAAATCAAAGTTAGCAGACAAATATAAAAGGAGTAGTTTTCCTTTCAAATGGTTCCTTCAGGAACTCTTTCTTTCAAAAAAGGTTCTTTAAATCAAAAGGATGTAGGTAGAACTCTATCTCTCGGTGAAGAATATATATAATTTTTTTTTTTTTAAGCTAAGTATTAAATATCAATGGAACCTTACATTCCTTAAACACATTTTTTAATCACAAATACATTTTTATATACATTACATTACATACATGTACATAAACAAGTAATCAGAATAAATGCAGTGAGCCTTTCGCAAGCCAACTAAGTGAAGAGTTCCTCTTTCAACCTATGATAGCGTCCTTTCATGGCCATGAGATAATGGTGCGTGCCCTGCTCCACTATTGTTCCCTTCTCCATGAAGATAATGTGATCTGCCTTCTCCACAGTCTTCAGCTGATGGGCCACCACTAGCACGGTCTCGCCACAAGCCAGCAGCTCCTGCACCACCTGAGACACACAACACAAGACCTCAATGCCAAGATACTGCAAAGACATCCAAGAGTGTGCCCTTGGTGTTCAGCGTTCTACTTACGGCATGCTGCATGTCAGCGTCCAGGTTGCTAGTAGCCTCGTCCAGGATAATGATCTGCGGCTCTCGAACCAGAGCTCTGATGATAGCAATGCACTGCCTCAGTCCAACTGCAAGCTTGCCTCCAGATTCCCCTACGTCTAGCAAGAAAGACAGTGGAGAGTCCGATCATATGAACTGCAAATATGTGACTGTCAGCATCTTTGTATGATAATGCATTGGATGCATCAAAAGGACGCCATACCAAGGATACTGAAGGACATTAATGGGACAATGAACATAACCGTAAGAGTTGCATAAAAGACATGAAAAAAAGCAACAAGCAACAGTATAGGACAGTTAACTTTATCCTGGATTCCATTTATAATTTTAAAGAATATGGTCACATCCTTCTTCAACATATGAATGCTTTAAAGATAAATTTCAGTTGTAGGAGAAAATCACGGACCTGTCTAAGATAAATCTTTCATAAACTGCAGCTATTGCTTGGATTTGGCCTGTAAGAGCCTTTTATAAACAAGGCTGATTAAGCTGACCTGATTCTTTGGAACTCCTGTGATGAAATGGCTTCAGTTCACTACAGTAGACAACCATAGGCCATTTATGATAAGCTATTATGGGAACATAAGAAATGCAGTGCAAAGGTGATGGGCAGCTCTGTACCTGTGTCATATTCGTCCTCCAGCTGAGAGATAAAGCGGTCTGCTTTGGCCCTCTTTGCAGTCTCTGTCACCTTCTCTGGGCTGCAGTCCTTCAAGCCGTACTCTATGTTGTATCTCACTGAGCCAGAGAACAGCACAGGGTTCTGGGATACCAGGGCCATCTGAAAAGAGGAGGAGATGCACAACAGTATTGGTGAGGTGCTGGCTGACAGGAACAGTATTAATCAATATTAAATGTTGGTTTTGAACAATGCCTTCTATCCAGTGTGTGCTGGGACGGGCTCCAGCTGCCCATGTCCCTGATTAGAAATAAACGGGCATGGAAAATGAAAGGATAGATGGATGGGTTTGGACAATACCGGGGCCATATGCAACCGAACGGAGATGAGGATTTTACTAATTGCTTAGCATACAGAATTGCTTTACATACAGCATTTTTTTGTGAAATTCAACTGAATCCTAAAACAATCTTTTCACTTGTTCTGCCCCTCAGAGAGGCCAGAGTATCAAAGAGTAACACGGGTGACTTCAAATATGAAACCAGCATGTAATATGTGATAAACTGTGACCTATTTGATTCTGTGAAACCAAACACAAAGGTCTGGTTGGTTGGTTACTCAAAACAACAAATATTGCTTCCATCACATAAAATTCCATCTTAAAATGACATCACCCGTCAGTTGGAAATTCTCGTCTAAATCCGACAAGCCACCACTCATTTCTGGGATCAATAGATGTTAAAAAATAAACAAATGAATAAATACTTTTGGGAGCAACCGACAAACTCGCTGGTCGCAACCACAAAGAATGGAAGCATGCCTATCTCTTTATGCAGTGGGGTGCTGCTTATCAACTTCTTCCAGTAAAGCCAACTGTACCTTTTGATGAAGGTATTTGTGTTTGTAGCAGTGCAGCGGCTGTCCATCCAGCAGGATCTGCCCCTCTTGAGGTTCATACAGCCTCTTCAGCAGGCTGACGCACGAAGTCTTTCCACCGCCGGACGGACCCACAAGAGCGGTTATCTTCCCTGGCTGCAGCTCAATCGAAACCGACTGGCAGAAAACAGGTAAACGATATAAGACCAACAGGTAGGGAGCCAATACCTACTTGTTACATTTTGAGTCAATGTTTGGTGATAAGTCTTGGCCTGCAGATAACGCCCAATGCTGATGTTTAAAAAGTTTGGGAAACCTTGGATTAACTGGATTAACTCCACTAAAAAGGCAGGCCACAGTGACACAGGGTACAACATATCTGTGGAAACAGACAATAACCTTTAGTGCTGGCTCATCAGGATTTGAGGGATAAGCAAAGGTGACATTATCGAAGGTAATTCTTCCCTTCAGCTTCTCAGGCGCTAACTCTCCAGCCTCCTTACACTTTGGTTTTCTGTCCAGATAGTTGAACACCTTGGATATGATACCAACAGTGCTCACGATCTCACCAAAGCCAAACAAAATCTCCTGTGAAAACAAAAATCAATAATGTCATATTAATATTCCTCCTTCCACATGAACAAGAATTAATCTAATGCAGCACTACAAAGCATATCCAGACTGAGCAGTGTTAAAGATGATGCTGTTAGGTGCACATTTTAAAGATTCAGGTGACTGAATCTAACTCACCCTAATATTGGCTGACATTGGCTTCTGGTACAAGAAAAAGGTCAGGAGGCTGCCGATGCTGAGCTGACCAGAGGAGACCAGACTGCGGCCAAGTAACAACATGAGCACCTTTATCCCCACAGTCACCAGCTAGATGGGAAAGAGCAAGGCACAGACAAACTGACTTTCACTCTAATTCAATTCACTCACAATGCTGAACATCAGAAACCAGAACAAAGCAATCCTGGGCCAAATAGTAAATGCAAACTTTTCTTATAGTTTATTGCTACATGCTGGGAGTCATAGATGAGGTGGGGTGACACATGGGGCAACACAATTTGTGCAACAAATCTTAAATTATTTTAGAGTCACTTCAGTTGAATGTTATCTTATCTGACGGGCTCATCTGAATCTATCTGAATGGACTCAATGCTGTAAAATCCCACAAAATTTTATGTTCCGAGTGCAATAAAACTAACTTTGGTAATTATTGCCAAATATTCTTTGATGCAGTTCCAGATCTTAAACTGACTAACCTGCTTTACTGGAAATGAAAAAAAGAGAGCGGGAAAGTATAGCTTACTTCAACTTGCCATAACTTCTGCCTTCGCAAGTTCTGTCTTTCTCAATAAGAAAATTAACAAAATAATCCCTGACTCACACTGCTGCCATCTTACCCTGCGCAGTAAGCAGTAGATCGCACTGCAGATTCCTGCACGTCTCTTGACACTACCCATCTCCTCCAATGCGCCGTTATACCGCTTCATTTCATCCTCCTCTGCTTTGAAGCTACGGACTGTTTTGATTCCCCCAATAATTTCATACGCCAGCTCTTTATTCTGAGCTTGGCAGTCCTGCACCTGGTTTTTCAGCTCCTGTTTGACAATACAGAAAACAGTCAAACAGAATCAGTTGGCAACAAACGGAATGAGTCAGCAGCTTCCAGGACCAATCTCATCATACCCACCGTTGAGTAGGTGTTGTACTTCTTCTGCATTAGGAGCAAAAGAGGCATCTCGATGCAGGTGAGCACAGTGAGCTTCCAAGACAGGCCCACCATCAGTATCAGCATGAGGGAGGTTTTGACTGTGCTGCGAACCAACACGTTGGTGTTCAGAGCCACAGTGCGGCCCATCCTGTCCACATCGGAGTGCAGCCGGGAGGAGAGACTCCCTGTGGAGGACAGGACGAGGTAGAGGAAATTTACTGACAACTATGGCCTGTTTTTGCTGACAAACAGACATCTCTGAAAAACATACATCATTTTTTAAATTATTATTTTCTGCTTCAGTATACCCTTGATATACTTGATATACTTAAGTATAATGATTTTTTTTTTAATTTATTCTGTGTTGATACTCTAGACTCTGGTATTGACACATATTGTTCATGCACTTCATTTTCATCTACATTATCCATTGTGAAGGAACATGAAAAAACAGGACAACAGCAATCCCAGTGTAAAGGATTGAGTGTTGTGTGTTATTCTCACCAGGCTTGTTCTCCTCAAAGAACTGTATGTCCTGCTGCAGCAGGCTGTGGAACAGCAGAAGTTTCATTCTCCTGTTGAGTCTGGACAGGCTCCACATGAACGTGCTTCCTCTCAAGCCAGAGAGTGCTGCACTAAGATTGAGAAATTGAAAAGGGCATATTTTTATTTTTCCAAACACTGCAACAAATTCCATGTTTCGTCGAACAGAAGCTGATTTCATTACTTATTTCATTACCTTCCAAGAGAGACAAGCGCCAGCTGTCCAATTGCATAAAAGAAACCAGTTTCAAGGGTTTGACTGCTCAACATATCAACTACCTTCCCTTGATAAAATGGGATGAATGTATCACCTGTCAACAAATAAAAATAAATATTGATTAGTTAAATATTCAATTCCTGATATCAGAGTTGTTATTTGCCATGAAATTACTTAACATTTTCTTGATATGGAAATGAAATGCACTGTAGTAATCAAGAAAACCGATCATGACATGACATATACTTTATTTGGGCTTCTCTATTTTCATTGGTACTATAGTGTATTTATTTTACAATTGTTTCAGACTGGCAATCATATGGTGAGTTTGCAGTTGCACCATATAAAACTTTCCCTATGGTTCACACTCACAGACGACGCCAAGGATGAGGAAAGTGAACGCTGCAATCAGGTAGAGGATGTCTGGTCTGAAGTATTTCAGCACTCTGATCAGCACCGCCCTGGCATTCAGTTTGCCCTTTTCTCTCCCTCCATCACTGGGGAAGAACATTTCCCACACCACACAGGCAAGTGGTGAGGACACCAGAGCCAAGACCACCATGCTGGGCTCCGGGAACAGTGCTCCATCGGACTCTGAGCGATGCTCTATAAGCATCCGTCCACTTTCAAACACAGGAGGCAGGAGGCAGAGGAGAGCTACAAACCTGTGGAGCACACACTGGGGCTTTCCGTCAGTCACCATCTGAGTGACAGAATATAGAAGTGCCCACTTTACTGCTCCAAAACCCCACAGACCTGCCAGTCCTCCACTACTGGTGGCCTCCAACAGCGCCAGTCCTAACCACAGTGCCAACCACAGCAGCATGTCAGAGAGAAGGATGGCTAATCCACAGGTTTTCACTCCTCTCATTTTCCTTATGTAGACGAAGACTGCAAAGGGCGTTGATCCTAGAATAGAGACATTATTATTATAGCCTGTTGACAATGGGTAATGCTCCTATAATCATTCTTAGAAGCATACTATACAAATATCAATGGAAAACTTTTAAATATGTACAGTTTTACACAGGATATTATAGTTAAGTACAATATAAGTTACTATAGCATATGGAAGCGTTATACACATTGAAATATTTATAATGCAATAAATGCAGGCCACATTAACATTTAGACAAACTGCAATATATAGTTAATATAGCTGCATTTAACTAAAGTATAGTCCTATATGTGCAATAAATTACCGTCGTTTTCTTCTATCCGGAAAAAACTTGCAAACCTGTGGTGGTTCGTTTTACTTTCACTTTCAGAGGCATGGCGCATAGTTTACACGTCACGTCACCCACACTGGGTGCAAGGCGATAACACACGTCATATTCAAAATTTTTATTTGAAATCCGGTTCCTCACAGCATGAAAAACTTTCGATATATGAGCTTAACTTCGCCGCTTGTCTGCCTTTTACAGACAGGCTACACCGGACCAATGTGACAATGCCGAACTCTCGCGAGAACAACAAACTGGCTGTGAAACCAGTTTCCATACCACTTTATGGCCGCTAGATGGAGGCAGTCAGTCTTATTTTTCACTACAGTCCAGGATTTTACAACACAAATCAAAAGCATAGAACCTATGAATGAGCTGCTAAGTGTATTCATTAATTTTTTTTCTTTTGATTTAGAATATGTTTTATTTTGTTTCCAGTGATGTGAGTCACTGCTGCTGGCACAGGGAGCACTAAAGCCCTTTTCACACTTGCATTCATTATAATTACAGGATAATTGATATTATTTATACATGTTTATACTTATTGCAACTGTAAATACAGACTCTTGTACTTCCATTAGGGCTGAGCACTTAAAAAACAAATAAATCAAATCACATAATCAACATAAGAGAGTACAATTATACAAAGGAATATAGATTAAGAGCAAATAGATAAATGTAAAATTAGAGAAAACAAATCTTAAAAAAACCATGCTAGCATGACCTTTGCTGACCTCTACTTCACCAGTCTGCACCTCTCTCAGAAAAGAAAGAAAGATGCATAAAATAATCTGCAGTGTGAGTGAAGGACAAGGTTACACGCTGCCAATAAAGTTTATGATCTGCTTGTTGACTTGTCTGTTCAGCCAACTTTTTCATTTGGAAAACTGTCCATTGAAATCTGAATGAATGCTTGCATTTACCCATAGCTCTTTTATTTGCTTGTTTTTGTGGAGGTTGGAAGGCTTATATTCATGCCATTTTTTAGAATGTGCAAATATGAGCACAATCATACAGTATGTGTTTTTTTTAAACATCTTTATTTGCAGGTATTGTCTGTATTTTTGTCACTGCTTCCATAAGGTCACTGCAATCCTTAGCTGGAAGGGGTGTGTAGCAAGTTCTCTGCTGCTCCAGGTTTTAGCTGACAAAGAAACATGAATTGAATGTGTTTCTCTGCATGCTGATACAGTATTATGCACTCAGTCCTAACATGTCCAGCTTGCTGTACTTCCACACAAATCAATCTGCTACTGTAGTTCCAGGAACACAGGTAGCCAGATGAGAACTATCTTGATAAGGAGTAGGTTCCCTGGTCTTTCAAGGCCCTTGTTTGGGAAGTGCCATGTGCAGCCTGTTGCAATCCCACGCATACACAGATAAAATCTGTAGATTCTCAACCAAGACTCCTTTTGAAAAATAGACAAGGATCACAGAGTTGACATTTGTTAAACATATTTATTTCCCCCACGATTATAATGTATAAATAATGCATTCATATTACAAGGTGTCATTTGGCACAAAAGCAAGACTAGCCCTTAGAAAAATACTAATATGTGCTCTCATGGCAGAGAAGCCACTGGCTACACCACCACAGAATTTCAATGTTATATAATGAAATTCAGATTTTTTTTTTCACTGCAGATCTTGCTTATACCTGAAATTGGTGTACATTTTCTTTTTTTCCCCATTAAAATCAGAGCTATAAGAACTCTATTTAAATACAGTTTTGTGCTGCAAAGATCCTCATCGAAGCATGCACTGACTGTACAATATCCTCACAGGAAACCTTAATACCAACAGTCTGCTACCACACAAAAATTGCGAATAAAACTCCTGGTAAACTCAGCTTTGATATAATAATACATTTGTTTTTAACTCTTGAAATTCTGAATTCCTGGTGCTTTTGAGCAGTGTGATAATCCTCTTACAAAATGCTTTCATCTTTGATAATCTGATACATTAAATCACCTGCCTTCTTATTCTGTGTCCCTGAAAGGGCTGAAAAGAACATTGTCCTCTGGTTGTAGATGTTCCTCTACAAATACAATAAATGACATAAAAAGGCACTGTTCCACGGAGGGATGAGATGCATGCAAAACCAAACAGAACAAAACCATGTTTAATTATACAATACATATTCCTTTTCTTGCATGTGACAGTGTGTGACACATTGTTCAACAGTTCAAACATTATCTATGATGACTTCAATCAATCCATACCCATTAATACTGGGTGTGACATACTCAGCATTACATGTTTAATATGTTAACAGTAGTCAAGGGAAAGAGATCTTTTCCCATGGTGAAGGATTTATGTATGGCTTGGCTTGATAAAGTGGGATATCATGATAGATTGTGTGATTACATAAAGAAGATCAGCAGCATATCATATACAGTACAATCACATTTTAGTTTTAAGTGCACCTGTTTATTTTGGTATGTGAGAACAAGACAAGTGTCCCACCTTATGGAAACAGTGTTTGCAGATTATTTTTAACATTTGTTTTAACCTGCCCGGTGTGTTAGATTGTGTGTTTGCTGCAGCCGGACAATTCAGAAAGTTGCCTGCGACTGTATTAACGCTCCCACTCGTCCAGCGCACCAAGCAAGTCAACACAAACGTTAGGAAGTGTTTGCAGAAACTGTTTGGGCTCGAGCGAGATGTGTGCCGTCAGTGACGTACAGTGACGAGGTTCAGAGGCTGGTGGTGTGCTCAGTCCCACAGTCTGAGGTCTTGTCTTTGTCTCCCTCTGTTGGCACGCTGCTGTATTGACACTGCGGGGCTACGTCCACAGCGGGTCTCAGGGGATCGGCCAGAGCGGACAACTGACCCTGCTTGGATGCCCTCCTGTCCCTTCTGCCCAGCCAGTAAAAGGACACCATGAGGAAGAGGCCAGAGGAGACAACAACCGCACTGCAGGCCAAGAACACTGGGTAGTAGTGGCCTGTGCGGTCAACTAGGAATCCTACAATAAGAAAAATAAAAGAATTATTCTCAGTAACATCAGTATTCAACCTCTTGTACCCCTTGCAGCAGTTTGAGATTTACTTGGGGATGCACCAACACACAGATGTTTTTTGTTTTTCATTTGATTATTCACTTCTAACGGGCATAGAAATAAAATGCATAGTTAGAAATGTCACTAATCTCTGTTTGTATATACAAAGTACTGCTCTGGCTTTATGGGACCATATTTATACCAACTTACATAAAATTCTGTTCTAGAGATCTATATATATTTACATTATTATTGCTTTCTTTCTAGTACTTACATATCTATGGCAAGTACCTTACTTTATGTTCATACGGTGTAAAAAAAGAAACCTACTCCCTAACTCCTGCTGTGACTTTTAATTGCGGTCATTCTGGAGTCATACGGGCAGCCAGAAACACATGAGAGAAGCACTCCTGGCATTTGAGAAGTTAACAGCACTGAAACAAGAGAGCCCCTGCCCTCTCCCTATTCTCCTGCCGCTGACACCAACTACACAGTCACACCTCCCCCTCCTGAGCGAAGCACAGACTTGTTTCTGAAACCCTCATTTAACCAGCGGGCCGCTTGACTTAGAACATGTTCTTATTTACAGCAACAGCCTGGAGGAGTAGCGGCCAAGCACTCTGTTGCTGCCATTCACGTAACACACTGGCAGAAATGTGCATTTGCATGAGGCTAAAGCGCACGTACACACACGCCTGCACACGCGTACACACACGCCTGCACGCACATGCACGCACGCACATACACAAGGGCAAGCAGCAGCCAGTTCCTCAGTTTCTCTGGTTTGCCGTGCACTGAAAAAGCGTAAAAAGGGTATGGTCCTCTGACTATAAACAAAGAGCTGTGTGTAGTTTCTCATGGCATTGATTCTTTCTGAATACATTTTTATGCTACTTCTGCTTTAGATACACAGTATGTCTACACAATGGAAAGAAAAGATGGGTGTGAGAGACGGATGATATGTGACAAAAGCCCCAACATAGTCATCAGAACGCCCACAACATGTTGACGTTAAATACTGCAGACTCGAGTTCATGTTAACTGGAAAAACTAACTGGCAAAGAAGTAACTCTGGCCAAAAAAAATGTTCTTTTGTTTATTCAAAATCATGCCATCCAAGAATGTAAAAGGTCTGCTACGCGAACTAGCAGATAATTTAGTGCTGCATTTTTTCAGTTAGTAGCAAGTGCTAGCTTTCAGAATATTAAGTACTTCCTCCCTGTGCCTTTGTCATCAGGTTTCAGTCGAACTTCAACAGAAAACTGGTTCTGCGTCCCCACCCACTAAGCTTTTACTCGACTAATACGATTCTTACAGCCTCCAGAGCAGCTTGTATAAATAAAATAGTTTGAACTGCCTAAAGCCTGTAAAACCATGCAAAGGACAACCCATATTTAGTTCTCTATCAAACACTCATTTTTTGATTTCCATGTAATTGTGTCTCCCACACCCTCAGCACCTTGCTCTCTGTTCTCCCCCCTCTCCTTCTCCCCTTCATAATATTACCTGCCAGCGGTGGCCCGATGAGAAGTGTAACGCTCTCCATGATAGCCAGCAGGCCCAGAGCTGAGGGGAAGCGGCTCATCTCCACCGTATCCATGAGGACGGTGAACATCAGAGACCCCACCACGCTCATGGACAGCCCGTATGTCAACACATAGCACAGCAGTACAGGGAAGCTAGCCCCGATGCAGCAGATGCTGTTACTAAGGCCGTTGACCAGCAAAGCTGAGGCGAACACATAAACGTGCCGGCCTTTGAACCAGGGCAAGTTGAAGAGGATGCCGATAGGGGGCCTCACCACGATGTTGACGATGCCCAGGATGGAGAGGAGCATCGCAGCCCGGCCCTGCTCCATGTTGTGGGCTGTGGCGTAGGGCACCAGGTATATCAAGGGCACCACAAACCCAAACATCAGCCAGGTGATGCCTATGACGTACACTCGGTAACGTGAGTTCCTACAGAACTGGTCAAAGGCCATGTGTTTGCCCAGGGCAGCGACCAGATAGTTCAACACTGTCCTAAACCTCCCCTTCAGCTTCCTCCCATTGTCCTCCTCTTCTGGCTGGGGGGGCGCGTGGTTCATCAGGGGCTGGCCTCGGCGCTTCTGGGACTCGAGCGGCCTCATGACCGCCCCGCACACGCAGCAGTTGAACAGGACCGCTCCTAAAACTAGGAAGCTTCCCCGCCAGCCCAGCTCGGTGTGGAGGTAGTTACCCAGGAAGGGCAGGGTGCACAGGCCCAGGGCAGTGCCTGTGGAGGACATGGCGTTGGCAAAAGTACGTCGACGCACAAAATAGTGCCCCAGGATTGTCACGGCTGGTTGGAAGCTAAAGCAGAAGCCCAGTCCTGTAATGATGAAAGAAAACTGTCAGTTCTCAGTATTTCTCCCAATGGTGCAACATCACAGAATGATTCATAACTGTGCAATAGGTGTGTGTTTTTTCTATAAAGGTGTGGATTACAGGATAAGGTCTCACTACACTAAATACAATTTGAAGTATTTCTGTACAGCGCCTACTTTGTATTTGAGATATGTTTGATTTTTACTCAGTGACAGTATATTTGGGACAGTGATGACACCATCAGCTGAGATAATGTATCACTGTTGAAGGTCTAACCTGTAATAACCCCAGCTGTGATGTAGAGCTGGAAGATGGATTGGGTGAATGAGCTGGCGGCCATTCCAACCCCGCTCAGGACTCCGCCCAACATGACCGTCGCTCGGCAACCAAATCTCTCCACCAACACGCTACAAAAGGGACCTGTAGATAAAATTAATGCTCTTAGTTAAATACTGTACATGCTAAAGTATAAAAGGACAAAGGGTTATACAGAAGTGGCAAGGTTATTTTCTTAATCCAACACTTGCTGCTTAACGTCTAAGTGTTGTTGATTCTGCTCTTTAACATTGCGGTGCTGAACGCTGGCGGGAGGAACAATGTGGGCCTATCAGAGAAAACGCTATGTCACTTACTAAAACACTTCATGTTTGTTTTTGTGTGTATGTGAGTGTGTGTGTGTCTGGGCTCTTGCTTCTGTGAACTTCCGCTATGTTTTTGTAGATCCCTGTTTAATTATTACCATTCAATTTAAATGCTCATGCAACAAAATCTCATTGCATTGTATTTGAACTAGCATGAATTAATATGCTCCCACCTCTCCGTGTTTCATCAATCCTTGATCATAAACAATCTGTCAAAAAACTTTAAAAACAGTTTTACGCTGTGCACCCCAAAGGCTCAGTATTTGATACAGTGTCCTAAGGTTAAAGTTCACTAAGAAGAGTGCTGAATAATACTGTAATAACTAGTCCTAACTGGGCTATCACAACCAAAGATGTGGCTTGCAGCCCTGTAAATTGCAATGTTTCCTGTATACAGGATCTTCTGTGGAGCACTGCCACGATATCAGCACGGCCACCACAAATAAAAAAGAAATTGATCTGAATTAGTCTGTAATGCTGCGCCTGTGTGAATCATGTCATGTCTGTCATCGGATGATGTACAGTCCAGCAGACAGAAGCACTGTGCTCAATCTGACAGAGCCTTCCACTGTGAAAATGAAAGTGAAAATTAAATGTGTCCAATGTGCTCCAAACTCACCTGTAACTGAGCACTTTTTGTGCTCAGATGTGCAAATCAGCTCCACACTCAGACAGACGTTACATGTGTCTGCATGAATCATAGCCTGTAGCTCCCACATTCAAAAATATGGAAAACCTACACCCAATAACTGGTCATGCCTCACCAGCAGCATGAAGAAATGACAAGGATATGCAGTCACAACAAGGAAATTCCACTCAGTTTTAACCAGTAACTCATTTTTATGTTTTATAATAACATCATCGGGCTTGACGCTTACTTTTATCCAAAGAAGCACATGTGCTCCTAAGTTGAAAAATTTAGAAGCGCATAAAGAACCTAAGGGATGCAATGAAAATTTATCAAGTAATGTGTTTTTCCTCAATGAAAGAGATACGAGGAGACATTTACAAGCAAAATTATTTAGTTCTTCTTAGTTTTAAACACCAAATAAATCCTCCTCAGTCGATTAGACACAGAGGATATCACTGGTCCAGCAGCTTTTGTAAACAGGTCATCTGGCCTGCTTTGAGCTCAGCCAGCGGTCCACAGCAGGACTGGGATCAAACTGCTCTACTGCACTGACGGTCCCTCCAGGCTGATCTGCATCACGTCTTCTTTTTGTAAAAAATGTGGTCTCTAGAGGGCCCTTTGCAAGTGGATCATGTGGTTCAAACCCTAAACCAAAATCTGTGGTGAGAGCTGCCCACATTAGCACCTTGTACCTTTCAGATCAAGTGGATAGTGAATGGTGCTGTCTGTCTATTGATCCTCTAGATTAATGACAGTGCAGACTGAGGTCTTCTACTTTCACATGCATCTTCCTGTTGAGGTCTGAATTCGGTTTCTGCAAGAATGCTATTCCTGGATTGTGGCCCAAGGGACTTTAACGTGACTTCCTGTGTACTGGTGCTACATATACAAATTTGCCTGCATTCTTCTGCTTTCAGCGATTGTCTGGTGCTCACTGAATTATTCTATTAAACAATAACAGCAGCTCAGTGAAACTGATTTGCTGGTTAAAGGTCACCTCAGCTGAATAGAGAAGGATTTGTCATTTAGCCTGTGGATATATATATGTTAAGACTCTGGACTATATCTGAACACAGTTCTCCAAACCTACACGTGACATAGACAGGCTCCCTAAGTCCAGCTGCAAGACTGGCCCAACAACAGTCCCTACTGTTAGCTTGCCTAAGGGTCAAATATCTTTATCCCACTCTTTTGTTTGCTTTGCAGGATCCAACAAGTTTGTTTGACCAGGTCATGAGGAACTTCAAAATCTCCCGCATGCAATGAACACATCATGCAGCTTCCGAGAAAAGAAAAAACAAGCTGCCATGCAAATCTAGCTATGCAAACAGACTGAAGCACTAGGCTGTAAAAATAAACAAGTGACATAACTAGTCAGTGCTATGGAATGGCTTTAAGATGAATAGACACACCCATTCTCCTTGGTATCAAATGAATACCATGTCACAGCCCACCCTATGTCTGCAGTTCATGCATGTTATGTAATGTTCTGAATAATTCATCATACAGGAAGGAAGTGGACATTATTTTCTAGAGAGATAACCACTTGTTCACAGTACTGGGGGCTTGTGCACTTATAAACACTGAGAGCACAACGTAGGCTTTACACCATGGCTATCTGATCGTTTGTCCTTATATAAGCATTAAGTGCAGCCCTTAACGCTCAAGTGATGATCAGAATAAATAGACTTCATTCATTAATCCTGTGAAGTATGACGCATTTCTACATAGAGCCAAAGTAGCTCTGACCTCTTCAGGGTCATGTGAACAAAACACAACTGTTTTAACTTACTGAACCTATTATAACAGAAGAGAGAGGAGATGACATGCATCAATGAGCAGTAATACGTGGTAAGTGCTCTACATGGTGATCCACCAGAGTGCCACAGTTTTCTTAGGGATTTGGTGAATGAAACATCACTACTCTGAGTTCAGATTTCTATTTACCTCCAGCATGAAGCACTGACGTCATGATGGAAGGCACCCAGGAGGTCTCGCTGTTGGTGGCGTGAAACTCATTCTGCAAGTCTGTGTAGAAGATTCCTATACAGGAGGGGAAAGCCAGGGTCAAAGCCAGGACCAGGATGGTGGCGACCAGCACCACCCAGCCCCAGCCGCCATCAGGGGCTGTGATTGCCCCTGGTGCAGGCATGGAGACTCTGGGTTCGTGGCCCTTTCCCCCCTCTTCACAGTCACAGTCCATGGCCTGCCCCAGTTTGTCCTGATCCACGCCGTTTTCCCTCTTGGGTGCCTTGGCGGTCTCCATGCGGAGGCAGCAATCACTTGCCCCTCTGTTTCCATTCCTCTGGGTCATTTTCTGCTGAATGGCTCAGGCAACGCTGCTGTGTTAGCTCTCCAGGGTGCACAACTTCTGCTATCACCCATGTCAATGTAAGCATGCCTGCGACGACAAAAGGAAATAATCAGTGGATCTTATTGTGGTGAGGGTAATCTGTGGGGCTGTGGCAGTACTGATTCAAAGCCATGTCATCATCTGGACATAGACCCCCATATGTGTCTGTAATGCATTGTGGGGAAGTAGTTTCAGGAAGAGGTTTAAGTCAGACTGTTATTTCAGCAAAGGGATGGGGGGTTTTGGGGAGGGAGG
>OMLF01020453.1:0-15646 GCA_900302615.1 Holocentrus rufus
CCCCCCAGTATGTAAAGAGTGGTGACGGCCCTGCAGAGCTTAAAGTCGGGAGTGTACAGGATGAACAGGACTGGAGAGAGCACAGTTCCCTGCGGTGCTTCAGTGCTGCTGGCCACAGTGTCGGACCTGCAGTCCCCCAGTCGTACATACTGAGGTCTGCCAGTCAGGTAGTCCGTTATCCATGCCACCAGGTGTGATCCTATTCCCATCTCTGTCAGTTTGTCTCTGAGGAGCAGAGGCTAGATGGTGTTGAAGGCGCTGGAGAAGTCCAAAAATGTAATCCTCACAGCACCACTGCCTCTGTCCAGGTGAGAGAGAGATTGGTGGAGCAAGAAGATGATGGCATCCTCTACTCCCACCTTTTCCCGGTAAGCAAACTGCAGAGGGTTAAGAGCATGGTGGGTCTGTGGCCTCAGGTGATGGAGCAGCAGCCGTTCCATGGTCTTCATCACGTGGGACGTCAGGGCGACTGGCCTGAAGTTGTTCAGCTCCCCAGGATGAAGTTTCTTTGGGACTGGAATGATGCAGGATGTATTCCACAGCTGGGGAACCCTCCCCTGTCCCAAGCTCAGGTTGAAGATGCGCTGTAGGGGGTGTCCCAACTCCCACGCACAGGCCTTCAGTAGTCTGGGGATACTCCATCTGGACCTGCAGCTTTGCTGGCGCGCAGCCTCCTCAGCTCTCCACATACCTGAGCTTGTGGCGGTGGGTGGATGGGGGTTGCTGTGCTCAGAGGTGTGAATGGGATGGGGTGATCAAACCTATTAAAAAACTGGGTCAACTGGTATGCCCTTCCCACTTCTCTTTGACTTGCAGCCAGTGATGGTCTTCATCCCCTCCCACACCTCCCTCATGCTGTTGTTCTGCATCCTTTGTTCTATTTTTCTTCTGTACTGCTCCTTCGCCTCCCTGAGCTGGATTCTGAGTTCCTTTTGTATCCACTTGAGCTCCTGTGTGTCACCATCTTTGAAGGCATTCTTCTTCTGGTTCAGAAGGCCTTTGATGTCACTGGTTATCCAGGGCTTGTTGTTTGTAACACATCCCAGTCTGTTGTTTCAAAGCAGGTGTGTAGTGAGGTTTGAGCAGTACCAGATTGTGGTCTGCTTTCCCCAGTGCAGTCAAGGGAGTGGCGCTGTATCCGTCCTTGATGTTTGCATACATCAGATCTATAGTCCTATTCCCCTTGGTGTTACAGTCCACATACTGGATTATACTGGATTTTATTTTCTTTATTGCATTAGTTGTATCTGTTACTTTATTTAGAGCTTCATTAAGCAATTTTTATAGCCAGCTTGTTGTTATTGCCTGGATTGAGCTTTCTAAATTTCTGTATCAACTGATGATAAGCTCTTCCTCTGCCCTTCACTTCACCCCTTCTCTCACTCCCACAAGGGGTCACACAATTTTTATTTTTTATTTTTAATTTTTTTGTTTGTGTGTTTGTTTTTTTTTAAGGCAGCCAAAATGTACGATAATATTCCAAAATTACAACAGGACATTTATTTTAATTTATACTGTATTTAGGTGATATAGCAGTTGTTGTGTTGAAGCATGCTTTGTTTAGTAGTAGTAATTTGTGTTTGATTGTGCAATGAATTGATTCAATTTGACAAAATCCATATATAACGTTATCCACAGACGCTAACAAACGTCTCAACATTGCCTGCAGCTATCAGCTTCATTCAAAGCTTCTCTAAAATAGCACATGCCGCAGTTTGACTATAACTATGAACAACTACAAACTACAAACATGAGACCTACATGTTAAAATTTCAGATCAGTTGCGCAAATGCAACATATCCCAAAGCACTAAAATGACTCGCTCCAAGCTCCACTCCTGAGAGCTATGTAAAAAAGTGTATTGTTTTCTCAGCACACCTGCAGGGCCTCAGCTGAGAGAAATGAGCCTCGAAAAAATGATTTGTCACCAGGTGTGGACAAAAAAAAAAACCAATGAGTCAGAAAGAAAGAAAGAAAGAGGGGAGGACGAGAAGGGCTGGAAAAAGTCAAAGCCCAGGAATGTGTATATGTCTTCTGGACAGGACAGTGATTTGCTTTCTCCTCTCTCTTGTGGCTTGTGTTTTTTTTTCACATGTGGTTCTTCTGCTTGATGCCATCACTGGAATACTTTATCAAATCTACCTGTAGAGAGAGCTATCTACTAGTGCGACACAGCATGAGGTCATATCTGAGCAGAGAGAATGTTGATTCCTCATTGCATCATCTGGTGTTTCCCCGTAAATTTCTTGAAATCCAATTAGGATTTTGTTTGTTTCTTTCTTTCTTTCTTTCTTTCTTTCTTTCTTTCTTCCTTCCTTCCTTCCTTCCTTCCTTCCAGTGAGGTAGTAGATAGATTATCTTGCCACTGACTCAGATCCACTCCTCATCAATGGCTTTTGCGCTCAACCAGTCAATCACAACTCTTTACACAAGAGGAAGAGAGGTGTTTTTGTGTGTTTTTCCATGTACTTGTGTGTATGTTGCTGTGTACAGATTTTTCTTCTTGTCTTGGTGTGAACTCAGTGGGACAGAGGTGCAGCTTCAGGGATCATTCATGGTCTGGAGCACTCAGCCTTTCCTAAAACCAGGGACAAGACCTTTCCATAGCTCTTTGGTACCACAGCTTGTTTGAAAAGAAGGGTTCATCATATGGTCTAAGACAGAAAGAGGGATACTCATAAAATGGTAATGAGTCCCACTCACAAACACTTCATATGCACAAATCTTTGCCTAAACCCTGTGTTTCACGCAAGTTTTAAGAGGGATTCATCAATATGTTCTTCAATTTGTTTATCCTCTGCAACAATTTTAGAACCACTAGCCCAGAGTCTTAGAAAATAAATAAATAAATAAATAAAAGGCTTAAATATATAATATTTAAACCTGTGAATTAATTAAAAGGCTTTTATTAATAAATTATCACTGTCATCAAAATCATATTTAAATCATTAAATATGTGTGTCACTTATTCATTTCCTTAATTGGTTATTATGTTTTTGTTCTTTTCCAATGAGTCTTGGGCTATAATGATTGACTGCTCCCATAAATTTCATTACATTATTATATGCAACAGCTGTAGCCTACAACAGGTTGACTTTAAATTATGAAATAAAATAAATTATTGCTAAGTGGAAGTCATTGCTGGATGTCATCACTCTCACTCTCTTTCCTTTGAAGGATTCTGCTCATCAGATTTTTCTTGCTGATTGCTGCAAGACCTGACCTGATGACCACCAGGTCAGGTGGCCCTCGTCCTCCATCTGTTTTCTCCTTTTCCTTTGCCCATTACTCTTCTCTTGGCATCCCCCTTAATATTGAACCACTTTTTTCAACTTCAGCCACAGACTTGCACCTCAGGGGACATAATATTTACTGCCTCCCTCACTGCAGTCCAAACCTCGTTCTTTATAGTTGTCACTCCAGAGGAGACGCTGTATGGAAAAGTACATCTGTTCTGGCTTCTACCTCTCAAACTGTTTGGATTTCAGCATTAGTAATTTTTTTCTTCTATTTACCGTTAGGGGCCACGTTTCCCTTTTTTCAATAACTTGATTTGCTGTCTCCACTACAACACATCTCTGCAAAAGGTCTTTTCTTATATTGGGAAATGGAGCATAGTAGCATGCTGCTGTAATTGCAAATTGCGGGCACATGTCTATCAGTTTAGATTAATTCTGATTCAGTAACATGGTACCTCATCTTACTGAACAACACTGGTTGGTATGCACCTGTTATGAATCCATTGGTAATTATGCATGCGCACTTCTTCTGTACGGAAAGTAAGAACATTTCCGTGCATACATGAGTGATTGAGGTCTAGTGCCTCCAGTTTAAACAGCCTATTTCTTGAAGGAATTATGCGTAAAGATTCAATTTCATCACACACACACACACAATACTAGTTCCTAGGCTTTGGTGTGAATGTGTGAATATTTTTGGATGGTAATCAAATTTCCATTGAGCCAAGTAAGAGTTAAGTCAAAAATAAAACAGTTTTTGTAATCCACCAATTGATAAGCAGATTCCTCCTCACATGCACTGTGGTGAATGTGAGGAGCACCATGTTACCTTGGTGTTTGCCAGGCCTGTGGCTAGCAACAGAAGGGCTCTGAAAGGTGAGGTCTGTGAGGTCTGTGAGTATGTGTGTGTGTGTGTGTGTATTTGGGTGGTCCCCACAAATATAAAAGGCAAATTTTGGCTTATTGTTTTAGGTTTAGGGTTAAGGTTAGAGTTAGGGTTAGATTAGGCATAAATTAGTTATGGTTAAAATTAGGGAAAGGTTCTAGAGAATGAATGTAAGTCAATACAGTGTCCCCAAAAAGATGGTAATGCCAACATGTGTGTGTATATGTGTGTATGTGTGTGTGTGCGTGCGCGTGTGAGTGTGTGTTTGAGAGAGAGAGAGAGCGAGAGAGTGCTAACCCTATGTACAAGTTACAAGTACTAAACCAGTCCATTTGGGCTACCTGAAGTGTCAATTCCCTGTCAGAGTTGACATTAGTCGACTAATTTGGTTTCCAGTAGGAGTTATTTACACATCTGCACAGGGGATACAGAAGTGAGGAAATGACTGGACATCTGCCTTATTTTGCTACTTGGTTGAGAGACTTGGTCCATCACACATCTAACACAGATAGACAGAAAGTCCCATTCATATTTGTGGAAAGCCTATTGTTGAGTCTGCAATCCACCTACTAGCTGAAGGAGGAAACCTAAGAAACAGTCTGCTGCTCTTGCTCTGAATCCTGCCATAACTTTTTCCCTCTATGCTTTCCAGCTCTCAAAATATATAAAATGATGCTAAATCTGAATGCATTAGGTATCTCCTTAATAAAATACACAAAATATGGAATCCATTCTTTAGATGACATGGATTAAAGTGTTTTGGTGAAAACTGAAGACGAATGATGGCTTACCTTCTGATTGTGCAGATTGAAACCAATTTTCATGTTTGCTTCATTCCAGAAGCACGTTGTAGCCTCAAGGGAATTTCAAGGGAATGGCTGACAACCATGGAGGGTGTGGCCTGCAAGCGTAGATGTGTTGATAGCCTGCGGAGACATGTTTTGGTATTTTAATTAAATCGTTGATATCCCTGGCTGTTGTAAAAACAACACTGAAACGTATCTTCATCTGATTTTGAGGTTTTATATAAAGGTGTCCTGTGAGGTAAGTGGGGCTGACACGTTCTCATTCACCTGCCCTGAGGGGAGAATTTTCACCTGCAGTAGTGTCCATGGCGTGGGTCCAAGTGATTCTCACACTGTTTGACAGTACTGCGTGCAAAGTTCTCATGTGGTAAGGGCATGACTGTAATATATCCACATGGAATATTAATGCCTGAAGCAGTTTGTCCCTTTATGAACTTATGGTGAACTAAACGGATATGATATAGGCTGTGGATATTCACATATAACTTTATCTGGCAAAGCTGAAATAGATGTACAGTGAAATGGTCTTTGGATATAGCACTGACACAAAAAGCAGCATCCAGGATTGCTGAATAGAATATTGGTTGCCATCTTGGATGCTTTTACAGCAGAGGAAGTTGGAAAACAACAGAGGGCATCCTGAAAGCAGCATTTTTTGGATCCTAACACATGCTTCAATTACAGGCCTCATCCAAAACAATGTTCACATTGGAAATAGCAGAACAAATTTACAAGTTTCTTCACCTCTTCCAAGCAGCAACAGATGTTGAACAGCGACCGGAATTTTCAGCTTTGTGTCTGCTGTGGTCAGGCACGGATCAATCCAAAATGCACAGACACCACAGACTGATCTGTGGATCAGACAGATTTGGATGGAGGGAAGTGTTATTGGGTTGGGTGGTGCGGGTCAACACTACACATAACTATGGATTAAATTCCAAAGAATTAACGTTATCATTTTCTTTTTTTCTTTTTTTTTACGTTATCATTTTCTTATTTCACCAGAGCCTTTATGTCCTGCACCATTTCTATTTTCTATTTTCACCAAAACAACATCCATATGTTACACGTTTAACAACCCAAAAAAACAACTTTTGACTGTTTGTCTTTTTTCGGTGGGTCGGCTTGAAAATGTGTTCGGTGGGTAAGAAAGGCTTGTTGGTGGTCATAAGTTATAAACAAAAAAAACAAAACAAAACAAACAACAACAACAAAAAAACATACTAATCTTCTGATGCAATCAACTGAGGAGGCTGTTCTGTTGATTTCCTTTGCTGACTCAACATGCTGTGCGAGCTCTTTGCTTGTTTTTATGGACTAATGTGGATGAATGTTTAGAGTGGGTATAAGGTTAGCCCTTCAAGGGACTTTATTGTTGTTAATTGTCTGTGTGAGTTACAGCCTGCTGCACCTCAGAGGGACAAGAGAAAACATCAACAATTTTGCAGGTCCTACTGATTGCTAACAAAGATCAGTTGATATTATACATAATACACCTTTAAAGACATGAAGCTGCCTGCAAAGTTGACTATAACACTGTACCTTGAGCCAATCCCAACCCTAAGGGAATCAATCAGCTCACAAGGTCCAGGATTTACACCCAATGCCTCAAACAGTCTGGAGAGAATCTAACTTAACATCCAACATTTTCCATCTAATGCTAGCAACCCAGGGATGTGTTGAGATCCTTATTTCTGAATGCTACAATTTTAGTTGTGAATCTAGAATACCAGAAGAGAAAACTGTCCATCAACTGGAGTCTTTAAAGTTCATTGAAGGTCTTTTAATTGTATACAGAAAATAAATTAGTCAAACTGAAAAATTGAGAGATTGATGCTGCAACTGTGAAGGGATCAGGCTACATAGATCACTGATTCTTGTATCTGAGATGCATTATATATGAATGTAGTTCGTATATAATGATTTGGGTGGGTTGGGGGGCAGGATTTCATGGCAGGGCTTAAAATGTCCCCATATTCTCAATGTTGGGCCTGAATAAAAAAGTTTGGGAACCACTGCTCTAATTGAACTGTATTGGCACTAATTGTGTTGTTTGGATTCACAGATGTAAATGAGTGCCAGATGCAGGGGGTGTGTCCTAATGGAGACTGTATGAACACCATAGGCAGCTACAGGTGCATGTGTAAACCTGGCTACATCCCCGACCCCACGCTCTCCTCATGCATACGTAAGTCTTACATTCTACCACTCTTCCACTATCACTGTCTCTCTCTCTCCCCTCCATACTGATAATCAGCCAAGCGCAGAATATCCAAGAGTGTCTTCTTTTTGAGCAGAAATCTTAACATTGACATGAATAAATGCATTTGCATGGCAGATTCTGACGTTCAGATTTGCTCCAGTTTTCCTATGTGAGTCTGATATTTTCCATTATTTACTTTTTGACAAAAGTCATAGGAAATATTATTTTGATTTTCATTTCCACCTGCTCCAAAGTACAGGCATAGCAAGGATCACTAGGAATGCTGCTAAAGCTGTGTGTTTGATGGTATGCATATGAATGTGGGAAACAAATGAAAGTGCATGGATGAAAGCATGATGTTTATCATATCAATCAGATTCTTCCCTCAAGCATGGAGGGCAAGGCACAACATATTGCCAGACCCAACCGACCTCATATCTCTCTGCTAGAGGGAGGAGGAGGAAGGGCAAGAGAAGAAGGAATGGAAGAAGGCAGAAAGGAGAAAGAAGGAAATGAGCAACTAAGATCTTATCAGAGTGATTCTCTGGGTTGTTGGATCGGGCGTGATTGATTAGCAGTGGTGATCCGGAATGTCCCTCATAATGGAATGTTCCTGAATATGTCTTTTCCCATTTTGCATTTGTGTGTGTGCATGTGTGTACAAAGGGGTGGTGGGAGAGGCTGTCGCCTGGTTCCCCTCTATTTATCTTATGGCTAATCAAAGCTGAGTGGCCATTCATCACCATCACCAGTTAATCCAAGGAGCCCAGCAGCTGCCTTGTCCTTACATGGAAAAGGGAGACTTGGGAAATTAATCAGAAACAAGCCACCACCTCCCTGAAAACACATGCACAGCCACAAGCCACAGTGAGCACAACTATCACCTGTGATTGCAAACATCAACGCTAGATCTAGATCTTGGATACCTTGTACCTTTCCATTGACTTGGGCAAAAGTAGTTAGTAGTAGTAGTAGCAAAAATATCACTGAAGTTATGAATCTGTACGTACAAATGACAGCCAAGTCAATTTAGTAACTTGGAGAAAACATAAATTTGAGAGGTAAGGCTCAAAAGTGTGAAAACTTAATGTCTTTAGGGGTGATCAACAGTCAGGATGCAGTCACACCTACAGTTAGTTTCCTTTGGTCAGAGCCAGATGTTATTTTGTTGCTCATTAGATTTGTTTGGTGTCCAGGTTGTATGGAGAAGAGGGTCAAGTCCATTTCTAGATCCTGTAACTTAAACAAAGCATGAAGTGCTTGTACAGTATGTGCTCTCTGTTGAAATTCACCTTTTGTGGCGTTCATATCTCGTCTCATGAGGCAAAACATTTGAGAGTTCTCACCGAGGTCTACATCTGGGGCTGTTTAGGCTGACAAGTGGTTGTGGTGAGATCGGCAGGTGATACAACTATTGGCTGGCCTTCAATAAGCCGCCTACTTGAGAAATGAACTTGCGCCAGTCTGTGCAGTTAATACGTCTGGAGATGAAGCAAATATATTTTGAGTAATGGACAGTAACACAAATGATAGCTACCTAGCAAACAGCTTCAAAATAAAAAAAAGTTTTAATTACTAACAACCTGGACTAACAAACTGCAGTTCTCTTGGAAGATGCTTTTCTAGGCATTTAAGGGTGGTTACTTGGAGACTGAACTCCATGTGAGGTCCCATTACACATGGTTTCAAATGTATGGGCCACATCCCATGGACCAGATCTACTGAACAACTTCAATCTTACATAACATTTTGTGTGGATAAATGATAGATATTACTCTAGAAAGTAGACCTGGTACCAATTTAATGGGGACAGGCAGTATTCTTGTTGTTTCTGTTATTATTATTATTATTATTATTATTATAGAATTGCTGTACAAAATGAAGTGCAAAATGCTGTTCAAATGCTGTGTTATTTTATGTGATTGATTGTGGTTTGTAGCGATAGTGGTGTTTGTTCACAAGGAGAAGCTACATGTTCTGTGTACCATTACCTTACCTCAGGTTTAACATGGAACATTTAAATGTTGACAGGATTTTCACCACTCGTGAACATGTTTTACATTGTACAGTAATATATGAGCCCTTTTCTGATTTCACAATGAAAATATTGTTGAACTTCTAGCACTGAAATGCATTCGTGTCCAAGGACATTGTGAAGCTGCCATCTGTCTTGATGTAGCGTGGCTAACACCAGATGAGGTAGCTTAAAGGATGATTCCGGTATTATTGAATCTGGGCCCTATTTTCCCCTCTGTTTGGGTCAAAATGATAAATAGGAACAAAAAGTTTTGGAATCGGTCCAGTATTGAGCAAGAACGCTATAACCGGCAACTGCGAAACACGACTGTAACGTAATCCAGTGGGGCAACCTGTCCGCGTTAGTACAGTATGGTATGTCCACTAAAAGTGCTTGTTTTGACACTGACAGACTCAGATTATTATTATAAGATTTTTAAGAGTTTTAATCACCAACATTTTGATTAGTAATTGTAATTTAGTGCACTTTCACACTTATTGTTTGCTTGCTTTTGGTCTGATTCAGGCATGAAGTTACTACTTTGTTGCACACAGGACCTCATCGGCCCTGTGTTAAGCAAACCAAAATCTTTATACAAGTGACATACATTTTAACAGGTCATTCACCCATTTGTCATAAATTTTACAAGGGAGAACGCAGAGAACATCATATTGCAACAATGGAGCAACAGCAACATAAGAAGGTACACCATGGTATTTCTATGTGTTTCCACAAGTAATCGTGAAGTGTTGTCATCAGCCCATATTTCTAGAAGGGTCCTCACTTCATCACATGTCTGGCTGTTATCTTTAGGTGTCAACATCCACTTTCAACTCAAGGTACACAATGCACTGTATTTTGGTTCACTTCCTATAGTTAGGTGGTATTACATTCTCACTTGTAATGAACTGTGCCATGGTTCACTTGGAACTGGACTTGGTCCCGACTTATCAGGCAAGTTCACTTGTTTGGTCTGCACCAGGGTTTGAATGCTTGTTCTAACCACTCCAAACAAACAACACAAATGAAGGAAACACATCATGCTTTGATTAAAATGGACCAAACAGATTAAGTGTGAAAGCCCCCTAAATTGCAATGTGTTTTTTTTTCTCTCGCAGTAATAGTAACAGATTACAATTAAATGAATCGAGCTTATATTCTCACTGTTAATTCATTTGCTCTGTAGGTTTGAACCCCACTAACAGCTGCTTTGGGCCTGAGGGAATACTTATTCATTGTAATTTCTTTTGGCTTGAAAATGGTTAAATTTGGAGATATTCAATATCGGCACAAAATGGGAATTGGGAAATGGCAACTTTAATCCAAAAATCTCAGTGACAGCATGGGCCTCCAAAAGCCCATATTGGTCTAGTGCCCATAAATCCATATACACACATGAATGCACATGCAAAACCGTACACTTTAACATAATGAAGGGAAATTTGAGAATCATTTCTGAATGAGCAATATCACTGTAGCATGCAAACTGACGAATTCTAGCTGAATTAAGACCTCAAAGTAAACTTGAACAACTATTTACTACAATGATACCTTTTGTTTTGAAATATGATTATTTATGGTCAAGTGATGGCTCACATTAACCAGTCATACTTACGGAAATGTAATTGATTAAAGACCCAATCTGGGCATTGATTAAACGCTTGAAAACATCTCTGTTCAGCAAAAGTACATATTCATAAGTTTTTTCCATGACAAAAAATCCCTTTATGCCTTAAAATGGCTTAGATGAAACTCTACAGCTTTGCCTTCATTTAGTATGTGCAGATCTATGAATATGCAAATAGTCCCCACCTCTAAATCAATCCTGATCTGTGTGAGTCTAACAGGGAAGTGGCGTTGAGACCGACATGAAGCAAAAACAATGCTCTATGGCAAGCAGAGCACATAGAATACATCAGTATAGTAGCAGATTATCTACAACACAATTTTAAGTGAAGTGGCTCTGTAATGAAAAAAAAAAAGAAAAAAGGGACTGTCAAAACATTTTTCGCTCTTCTTGGACGTCAGTGTTCTGTAAGGGTTCCTGGGATGCTTTGCCATAGTGCAGTTCCCAGCTCCCATTTGTGTTTGAGGATGAGGTTAAAGGAGCTCGAGAATTGGTCTACATCCCCCTCAAGATATGTAATACTTGGAGAACCCTGACTAAACCAAGCTTTGCTGCATGCCTGTATTTGAGCCAGCATTTGAGTTTATTTGATAGTGCATGAGACATTGGCATGGAACCCTTGACTTTTTCTTCTTTTCCTAGAAGAACTTTTTGTCTGTGCTCTCCTGCGTATGTATGTTTTGTGTTCTGCTTTCACTGGTTTAATGTAGTTACACAGAGCATAAATGCAAATATGAAATGTTTTGGTGGTAGCCTGACTTTCACCGTGAGATTTCATATATTTTTGCACTTTTCATGTTGTTTTTAGAACTGTGTTAGAACTGTTTCGGGAGCAGGAGTTTGTGTAGATGGGAAGGGAGGTTTGCTTTGGTGAAAGGGACTTCTTTGTTTCTCTTCCCTCTCTTTTTTCTGTCTTTCCCTCATATATGTGTCTCCTACACTGGCACAACTCCGCCTACGTCTCCCTCCCCCCTCCATCCTCCGTCCTCCGTCCTCGTCCTCTTCATCCTCCTCCTGTGCTCCTCTTCAGCCAACACGCCTGCCATCCAAGAGGAGAAAGGGGCTTGCTTCCGTTTGGTCAGCTCGGGAAGGCAGTGCTTACACCCGGTGTCTGCTCAGCTGAGCAAACAGCTCTGCTGCTGCAGTGTGGGCAAAGCCTGGGGCCCTCACTGTGACAAATGCCCCCCCCCAGGAACAGGTAAGGCCCCTTGCCATGTCAGACATCAGCCCTGTTAGGCCATCCTCCATTCAGCAGCCTGGCAATTCAGTGTGGCCTTGCAAATAGGCAAGCATACATTCCTCATAGAGCATGACTTGAGACTTTTTATAAACCATTAGGATCTTCTGCTAAAATGATCCCACACGCAGATTTATTTCAATACAATCTCCACATAGAATCAGTTCCCTCTACTTCTTACTAGCCTCCACAGTGTATTTAAATGTAAGCAGATTGTCGGAGTAAAAGGTAAATCATGATAAGTGTTGTTTGGTACATCTATCATGGTGTAATTGACTGCCAGTGATTTGTAAGAGGTAAAAGTCATGCTCTTCTTAAAATGTACAGCTACATTTGCTGACAAGCAACACCACATTAAATTGCCACATTTTTAAATGGATTTTGACATGATCCTGTCTCCATGTTGAGGAAAGTATTGGTGTTCTAAGGACTACAGAAAGGCCTCTTAGAATCTGCAGAAATATTATTGTACGGAAGTATAGAAAAGGTTATCTTCAAGAATTATTGAAAAGAATCTCTACAAGTAATCAGGAAATTGTAGTCTTTAGGTTTTACAGAAAAGGCTCTCTATAGGAATTATTAGTCTCTCAAGCCAAACTATCTCTTCCACAGTCTTCAAATGATGCATAGATAAGTCTGTAATTCAATTCGTAAAAATTTGAGGAGCGGATGCTGTCATCTTCATACTGGAAGAGTGTTTGACCAATCACAACACGGTGTTCATGAAAATATATTCCCCTCAGAAACAATTGAGATAGCTAGCTAGGATGATACGCAGATGAAACCAGTGAAAGACATAGAAAAATCTCTCCGTGGTGAGGAGGAACCTCGTGCAAGACGTAGACTTCTTCCACAGTTCAGCAAAAGAGATGCAGCAGATTTGGAGATTAGAAAATATATTTTGGAATTTCCATTTCGTTTCCAGTAGTAGTTATTTACACATCTGCACAAAAGATACAGAAGTGAGGAAATAAGCGGATATCTGCCTTATTTTGCCACTAATTTTCAGCACTTCCAATTCCGAAGTACAGACTGCTAGGTGGAAACATTTGGAAATTGTGGGAGCCAACATATCTGGCTTGAGAGGCTAGGAATTATAGAAAGGAATATTCTTTATTTGAAATGAATATTCATGGATACTTTTGTAGTGCCCAGAAAAGTCAAATCACAACATGCATCAGAGTATTTATTTGGAACCTTTGAACTTTGAAATTATCAATTGGTATAATCAATCAAAATAAAATCACACCTTAGATGCAGTTTGTTTCAGCATTGAGGTTACTGATCAACAGGTAGAGTGCCCCAGAAAGCAGCTTTTTTTCCCTCTTGCCATTACGTTGCAACTGAATGAGAGAAAATAGTGTCTGGAGCACAAAGATTAGAGATCCTTGATGTGTCCTATTTGTCTACCCACAATACACACCTCCTGTGCATGAGTTTCACAGCTTTACTAAGTAGTTGCTTTTAGATTTGTTACAGTTGCCTTTTACACTAGCTATCGTCACACCCACTTTACTATACTCCCCTGTGTGTCGTCATTTCACCGCAGCACACCATGTTATGTCAGTGCAGCTTGACTTGGGCAATTATGGTCAGATGCATTGTTAGGCTGTGATCACATAGGATGCTTTCTGAATGTGCCTGTGCCTTTTTTTTTTTTTTTTTTTTATGTGGTTTTGTCATGGCAGGTCTTCTCCAAATCATGCGTCCCACATTTTGTGTATAATGAGCCTCATTTATCAAAGTTGTACAGATAGTAGTGCAGATTTGAGTGTCCACTCCTTCACATGTGATTTATGAAATGAACGGCGATATGGTCAGAAATGGAGAATCATACAGCCAGGAAGGCTGTACAACATTTTGAAAACTCAGACCGAACTATAATAAAAATATGCTGCTTTGAAGGACTGCAGTCATACACGCAGTTACTAGGCTTATACAGCCTTCAACCATAATGCTATGTCTGGGCTTCTTCAGATCGCCTAAAGAATAATCACATGATCCTATCTTTTTAGACTGTTAAGTGTAGATATTACAGTTCATTGGCATTAGTATTGGGCTAATGGTGCTATCACAATACCGCCATTTATTTTATAACAGCAGAAATTACGCATGAATAGCCTCAATCTATGCATCTTGCGCACGCACACACACACACACACACACAGCAATGGCAATCATAATCAATCACAATCAATCAATCAATCATAATCAATCATGATCAAATCAAGAGTCAAATTTTTTTGCATTTAAAATCTATAAAATTTATTACGACAGCTGCATAAAGATTTTATTTGTTGCCAATTGGAAATGGCATGAGTCTTTGTCAGAATAATGAGATGAAATAATCAGACGCATAAAGGAATGTAGTTGCATGAAGCTTACTCCTTCATTTTTTTAAACACTCCCAAATGTAAATGATTTAAGGAATACAAAATGTTGAATACTCAACATTTTGGCCAAAATATAATTTTTCCGACTTACCCAGATTGATGAAAGATGCTTGATACCATTTTCACCTTTGTATGCCCACTGCTGCGGTTCAGATGGGTAGTATTTCATGTTAACCTAGCAAAGTTTTGAAGTCTACAGGAGTCATTAGCCTAGGTCCGTCAAAGTGAAACTTCGAAGCTGTCTTATTTACATAATGTATCACGTGTATTTGAAATACACCCCTTGGATTTTTTTTTCATTTTAGAAGTTAGATGATAAGTAAGTTAGATGGCTACCATCTTAACTTCTCCTAAAACGTCTCTCGTTTAAAAAAAAAAAAACATTCCAAGACGTGTATTTCATTACCGTGTAACACACGATACATTGTGTAAATAAGACAGGAGTTTCTATAAGGTTTACTTTTTTCTTTGGTTGAACTAGGGTATTGACTCCTGTAGACTTAAAGTCTTTCCTAAGCTAACACAAAATGCTACCCATAGGATCTGAACCAGTGGACGAACAGAGGTGAAAATGGTACTGAACATCTTGTCTTACTCCGGGTAAGTTGGGAAAAGAGTATTTTGCCCAAAATGTTGGAACATTCCTTTAAGTTTTAGGCCTAAATACATGGTCCCTCTCAGTGTTTCAGGTCTTGGAGGTGTAATACTGTCGAAGCAGTATGGGTGGCAGTGTGTCTGTGTGCCTCTCTTGCTCTATCTATGATCATGTTGCTATTTGTCACTTTGATCACTTTTTGTCTGCAAAAAAATAAAGAAAGAAAAAAATTGCTTTGCTCAAAAACCTAAATTTACTGAGGGGGTCTGTGATAGATGGTTTGACACGTCAGCATTCAGCAGTTAGCCCTTGTTAGATCCTTTACAAATAGCTATATTTTCTTCTTTTTTTAAATTGAGATAAGTGCATATTTGTGCTTCACTTAGTACAAACAAATGGGTGTTTGCTGCTTCTTTATACTTAGTTACCTAGAAAAATATCTTTGTGTGTTGATCAAGCCAAGCCAAACATTCCACGCAAGGGAATTCAGCCTTGGAACAAGTTTTAGCCTTGTCTCTGTGCCTGAATTGTCTGCACTCCTGACACATTTTTGCATGTCTTGGCCTCATTTCAATTAATTTTTTTTTTTTTTTTTTTTTTTTTTTTTTTTTTTTTTTTTTTTTTTTTTTAAAAAAAAAGGGTG